>JANHGN010017988.1:178983-208535 GCA_024605025.1 Megaceryle maxima
CTTCTCTTCTCCAGGCTGAACAGCCCCAGGGCTCTCAGCCTTTCCTCACAGAGAGATGTTCCAGTCCCTTCAGCATCTTTGTAGCTTCTGTTGGACTCTCTCCAGTATTTCCATCTGTATGTCAGTAATTCTAAGACAGTTAAAATGAGAATGTCTTTTGATGCAGTGATACTTGAAGGAACAGAGGCAATGCAAAGGAAGGGGTTTCACATGTCTCATATTCACATAACATAGGCTGGGCCTACCCCTGGGAGCAGCTTATAAAAAAGATAGCCCGTTTGGGACAGATAAGAACTATGCTCCCTTGAACTTCTCTGCCAGGCCAAATCCATAGAACCTGGCAGGGCCATGCATTTATTTACATTTTAGTTCAGAAAAGAATTTAAGTCCCAGAACCACAGAATGATAGTGGCTGGAAGGGTCCTCTGGAGATCATCTCATCCAAGCAAGGCAAGCTCACCTAGAGAAAGTCACACAGGAAAGTGTTCAGATGGATCTCCCTGTTTAAGGCTCCTAGTAGATACATGGAACTTCCAGGTATTTTTCTTTGAAGAATGATTCCTTCAGTGAATCAAAGCCTTGTTAGGTCCCCATAGCAGGTGGGAGAGGTGAAAGTCTGGCCCCACCTGCCCATCTTGCTAGAGGAGCAGCTGAGCCAGAATACAGATGTTGCCACACTTACCTTTATTTCACAGCAGAAGCCAAGAGTAGAAGGAGGTTTGAGATTTAGAGCATATCTATACTCCCAAGACTATGCAAATTACTTATTACTCTGGCTTCAAGCCTGTGCTTGGAGGTACAATATAGGTTAATTAAAGACACAAGAGAGTATGGGGAAGATGCACAGATTGGACAAAGCAGTAGTGGCATGGCAAAGACTGAGGAAAGAAGTCCCAAGTTGATTCCTGGAGAGAAAATTGACACTACAAACCAGCTTTGCCTTTTTTTATTTTATTATTATTATATCTGAGAGGAAAAGTGCAGCACCAAAGCACCGAGCAGATATGTTCTGCCCAAGCAGAACAGTCACTGTTGATACTGGTTATCCTCACGACTTCAGGGACATGGGAGAGCTGGGACACATTTCCCTGGGTGCTTTCCCCAAAAGCATGTCCCTACTCAGCCGTGCACAGCCTGATAACAAGCTCTAGAGGGCAAAGAGTCTCACTCGCCACAAATGATGTAGCAGGTTTCCCAGTCCTGTGCATACTGGAATCACGAAGGTGTGGGATGTGTTTCTGGAAAGACAGGCTTCAATCACACACCTTCTGTTTCTAGGGACAGAACAGGGACAATCTCTGGAATAGTATGTGTAGTAGCAATGTATAGTGAGGAAGGAGTCAGGCTGAATGACCCAGTAACTTGTCCATGTCTCAAATACATTAGTGTTCTTTGTATGCCAGGGCTGTTACGCCTCTTTTATCCTCACGTTAGGGGCACAGCAAAGAAATTGGTATGAAATTGTCGTTCCTGCTGCTTCTACAAGCACTAAATCTTGCTTTGTTTTTCTTATTTTCTTCTCTTCATTTTTTTTTTAATAGCCATCCAGGCTTCTTTACTGAAGCCATAAAAACTACAGGTTATGAAAAGCAAAAGAAGGCGGCTATTTCTAGGCAGAGAAACGTGTCTCTGTATACGTTTGTGGACTGAGCAGCACAAGAGGGGGGACCTGATCCTCAATATGTTTGTAGGATGCGTCACACAATAGCAACCCGCATTGAACCCTCCAGGCACAACTGTAATGTAAATATTAATTAACATTAATGGTCTGTGGCCTTGCTTGGCAGCTGGAAGCCAGCAAGACTGTGCATGGCCGAGCAGTATTAATTTGTTCTTGGAGCCCTGAAAGCAGAGAGTCTGGTGGTGCAATGATCACAGTGGCTTTGCTCCCACATGCCCACCCCGCTCTGCTTCTGGATCAGTCACAGGGAGGGAAATCACAGCTGGGATGAGATGCTGGGGCTGTTTCAAAGAGTACTGGGGACACAGGTGGGAGACAGGCTCATGGCTGAGCTCTGTTCCTACTGTGGGCTCCTCAACTTGCAGACTCTAGGCGTAGTGCCATGTATTTGATGTGCTGGGAACACCGTCTGCAAATGGTCACACTTCCTAAAGTCTCTCTTACTCTCCTGGGCAGGTCTCTGCTATATGCACCTCATTCTTCTTGCAGCCAGGCACACACCATCATTGGGGGAATTCCATCTGGAACATCTCAGGTTCCCACTCGCTCCCATACTATGGGCCCAATTCTCAGTAACAGCATCCCCCCCTCTTTCCCTCCTTCCTTCTTTCTGCAGGCACCTCCAATGAATTATTAATTGCAGCTCATCCAATTAAAGGGCTCCTGCATGTTAATAATTCATGGCTGCTCATCAGAGCTGTTGGCTGGCAGGCTAGGCAGCTCTAGGGTTGGGGCTTTGGTGAACTGAGAGGAGTGAAGTGCAATAAAGAAAGGAAGAAATCAATAGTGTAGCTCAGGCTGTACTCATCCAGGAGACTCTTTATTATATCTGAAAATTGCTTTCTGTGATTGCTACCATCATTACTTCTGTATTTATTTTTTAACGACTCGTCCATCATGAAGCCCGTATACATAACGAAAAAGGCCAATCGCACTAAACCAGTTAAATTCTTTTAATACTTGGCACTGGGTGGAAGCAGTAATGAGCTCATTTTGTTTCTGCTCCCTCTTACGGTGAAACCTTCCTCATCCAGAAGCCAGTTTCATTGCTATCTCTGTAAGTTAGAATAGATCTACTGTTTCTCTCTCTGGAAATGGACCCATCAATGATGTTCGTGGGGGTTACTTGCAGCTTTGACTATGTAATGGCAGTTCCCAGATCAGGAGAATACCAGCTGAGTATTCAGAGGAAGGATGAGTGTGGTGCTATTGCAGAACCAACCTTTTATCAGGGCAAGAAAGAAAGGAAACGGGACTGGAAACCTCTCCTGAGGTTTGAGATGAGTTGGCATTAGGAAAACTGTTGACAAGATAGTCTGGGATGAGGGCCATGGAAGCTGTGCACATTAGAGGGGATGTAGTCTCCTCCAGGACAGATCTGAACCGTGAAGAAAGTGAAATTGTAGATTTTGGTATGTGAGCATAGTCATAGGGAGCAAATCCAGACTGGTAAATGGCCAACCTCCTTGTTGTCTCAGAAGAAGGTACACAAAGAATGAAAGTTAGAAGAGAAAGCCAGAGAAAGTCAAAGTAGAAAGATCCACTCTTTTTGCCAGTGACGGCAGCCTGCTGAAAGAAAATACTCAGTGAGGCTTTCAACAAGGGTATGTGTAGGTGGAAATCACACCAAGGCTCAAAGTCTCATGAAAAGTATGCCTCAAACACTGGGTAATGGTTTACTGCCAATAAATAACCCAGTAAAATGGTGTGGACTATATTGAGCAGGAAGTCAGCTTAAATCAAATAGCTGTGCCCTCAGAAGTCTTTTGTCTCTGAATGGTCTCTCTCCAATAGGGGTCATACCCTCCTTTTATAAGCTTGGGGATCATGAAGAGGAGGTCAGATGTACTGGAAGCTGGAGAACACATTTTTGTAGCCTTGCACATTGGGGACATTTTGCTTTAAACCACATTTGATGGAAACCATAAAAAAAGCCCATTGCTAATGTGCGGTACAATTGGTAGTAGGTGTGGATTGTGGGCTTATTTTGAAAGAAATCATGACTTTGTACAGCATCTTCTTCAATAAGACTTCAGACTGGGGCTTTCCACCACCACTGCAAATGCATAATATTGATGAAAACACTGTTCCTGCCTGGGAGTGTGAAGTGACTGAATCACGGGCTTTGAAATACACAAGAACTTGGAGAGAATAGTTATTCTCTTTTTAATGCAAGTGATTTTAGTACTGATTTGAGAACCTTGAGGAGAATGTGGAATTCAGTCTTCATGGCCCATTCAGTCTTTGGTCTCTCAGCTGCAATTTCCAATTAGTGCTAATCTGATTGTGGTTTCTGTGGTGTGGATCGTGACGACCTTTTATACCCAACTGATCTTGCACTGGAGTTTGGTGGATCTTTCTCAATGGACAGTAGATAATTTGAGACTCTGCCACCACCATGTTACTCCTGTTTAAACGTTTTGCTCAGCCCCAGCTCCTGTTTAGCCTGGTTCTGAAGGTGTTCATGCTAACACCCGTTCCCTCGTCATTTCTGCTTAAAGACCCCAAAGCCACATCCTAATTCCTGGCTTCGTGTACTAAATGTGCACTGTACCTGCCATATACGACCAAAATAATGCCACAAAATCTATAAATTGGCACAAAAGAAAGCAGGGGAGTTCTCAGAAAGGCCAAACACCTTGGAACAGTAAGGGACACGTGGTGTAAAGCTGTGGTTTAGGAGTGGCCTGGCACAGCTCTGGGTGGCTGAGTCAACCCATCTGGTCCAACTCATTGTGTCAATGACTCAATAACCAGCTACAGGTCTTGCTCAAGGGAAGGGGCACCAATGGAGGTTGATTTTAAGATCTCTGGAGGCTTCCCAGTGATCATATAAGCATCTCACCACCCATGCATCAGAGGGCAAGGTGGGTCAGTGGGTCTTCAGCAATGACACTTCGGCTTCCTGGAATTGCCAGGGCAGTAATTGCCCTTCCTGGCATGGGAACCAGCTCCTCTGCTGAGGGCTGGGTGGGATGAGGACACGGGCAGGCTGGCATGTGGCACACACCAACTTCCCTGAGCAATCCACAGCTCTATTTCCACCCGGCTTTCTTCTTTCAAAAGAGAAGGGGAACGATGGACATTTTTTCCAGGTTTTTGCAATATCTCAATTTGTCCACTGTGTACGCACAGATCAATTCCAGAGAATGAAGCCAACGTGAACTTGTAACATCGCTGTGCTTTTAAACAACAAGAGCAAAACAGAAAATCTTAGCAGAAAACCAGATTTCTGTGGTGAATTTTTTTTTTTTTTTTTTTTAAATTTTTATTGACATTTTCACATGGGAAGAATTGATCATATCTCAACTCAGAAGTTGAGGTCTTTGAAAAACCTAGCTTTTAGTTTACAGTAAAAAGGTGGAGAGATGGGTGCAGGTGACACCCCATTTCCAAACACCTCTCTGGAGGTATCCAAATCCAGTTCAATTCCAGCATTGCTTTGTACAATACGATTTTCCACTCCATTCTCTCTCTGCTGTTTGCTTTATGTGTCTGTTAATCCATAAGCCTGTTCTTTTTTATCTTGCTTATATTTTTTGCTATATTTTTTTGCTTTTGCTTTTTTTTTTCTCTTTCCCTGTTTAGTACTAAACTGCAGCACACACATTGTGCTTTCAGCTGCCTCTGAGCTGTCAGTGGGCCCAGGAGCTCAGCCTTTAACAGCCCTTGTAAATATTGTCTCAAAATTACAAATATTCAGAATGGCAGTAATATATGGGGCTTTGTTAAAGCATCTTGTTTTATGGGCTTAACCACGGGCTGGGAAGCGTGGAGATGATGATGTGTTATTTGTACAAGGGACACACGCTCATGTGTACACAAACCCCCCAGTATTGTCCAAATAGTAGCTCAGGCCATAAATATCATGGCAAAATTGCTCCCAGTTCAAAACAACCCCAAAAGAGACATGATCAAAATGAAGTCAGACTGCATTACTTTCGGGGCACACACCCTTCTCTTTCTTTTTTCCCCCGAAAGTGGGTGGAAAAGAAAACTCTGGTGCAGAGAAGCTTATTCTGGATCAACACATTTAGAAACAAAATGTACCTTTGTATCTAAAAATCTGAGTGTCATGAATATTTAACGTGGGGAGGAAAGAATGATTTTGTCAGTGTGTAAAGCAGTCCCAGAGAGGCTTGAATTCTGCCTGGTTTCTATTAGCTTTCCTTCTCTGTAAACAGACTGAGTCATTTGCTACAGGAGAGGTGTGTGAGCACAGGGAGGGAAAGAAACAAGGGGAAAAAGGAAAAAAAAATAACAACCCAGTGCCATGCAAACGGATGGAAATGGATTTGCTGTGCAAAGTGCTGCCTCCATCCTCATTTCTCATGATGTGTTGCTGGGTCTGCACGGCCAAGTTTAGCTGCAGTTTTCAGCCCAACAATGTCACGAACTTGAAGGGTCTCCTGCACTGCTAAAAAAAGATATGAAGGGTGCTCGCACACCCTGAGTAACCTCCCACAGAGCAAAAGAGAGACTGGGAATCTTCTATCAGTGAAAATGTGAACGAAAAAATCTTTCCTATCAGCTCATCCCCAGTTGGTTGAAAACAAATCTGTTCCCTGTTGAAAGACACTGTGCTTACCGGGGTGTGATGGGTTCCCCATGGACCTCTTGAGCTACATGCACACCACGAAGCCTTCGAGCAACAAACCTGAGAGGCAGGAGCTGACTCTCATCCAGTACAGCAGGGACAGTCCAGAAGACCCTATTTTGTGATCCTGGCACGGGGAAGGCTCTGGACTCAGGCAATCACATTAACACATACTCAAGGTGAAGGCAGCAAGCCTTGAAGTTAAGCATATCTCAAGAGTTTGTCTGTGTGTCAGGGCACCACCGACTTCCGCTTGTTGTTCTCCACTGCGGTTTTCTCTGTATGTGCTGAGGTCACTCTACATTTCATATTCTTTAGGTCAGTCTTTGGACCACAGCAGGGCTGGGGAGGAAAAATTCAACCTGCCCATGCCTTCTGAGCTGGAATGGGATCATTTCTGGAAAGGGAGGAAAACCAGGGGAGAGTAGGGGGCTGTAGCCTTCCCTTCTCCTCTCTGCATGAGCCCATCACCGTGGTGGGATGGGCACAGCGTGGGTTTGCTGGACAGTATGTTTAATAGCATTTTTCCCCCTCCATCTTTCATTACTCCTGTTTTCATATGAGGATGGGCACAGTGCTCATTTAGTCTACCTGGACCAGTCCTGCTGTTTTGCAAATGGAGCTGGTTTGGCATCAGCAAGCAGCTGAGATTTTTATCTTTTCCTTCCTAAGTTTCTTTTTCCCCTCCTGTCTTTTACCATGCAGGTGTTTGGCGCAGCCATGAGTCAGAGCCTTTGAGATGGGCTGCTTGTACCAGGCTGCCATCCAGAGGGGAAAGAGACAGTGCTGGGAGTACCAGGCACTTACTGGATGGAGAAGGCATACGAAAGGAATAGGTCAGGAAATCAGAGCAGGGCTTTGCATCTAGGGCAGGGAGGGGTTTTGAAAGAGGTCAGATGTTTAAAGACATTTTCAAGATCCTGATGGTGTGAACCAACCCCTTCCTCCAGAATCCTTTCTGATGAAATTCCAGATCACAAGCAGCAGCAAAATTTGCAAATGAAAAGAAATAGTAATTTCTGTACATGACACTTGTCACTGGAAGATTTCAAGCACCTCACCTTCTGAATCTTTACAGCTCTGCTCTCTTTGCTTCTGGCCTCTGGCCACAAACTTGAGCTTTTCCATCTGTAGGACTCCAGCCCTAACCCCGAACTCAAGCCTTTCTGGGGCCGAGGTGGCCAAAAGTGCACACAGGACATAAAGCAGCTGTTACCTCTTGTTCAAAGCAGGGCCTGTGTGCTGGCTACAGGTAACACTCCATCCCCAAACTCTCAGACTGTGTTTCTCAATTCCCATCAGTGAATAAGACGAATACACTCTGACAGGACAGACACACCTACAGAATCAATACCTATTAGCTTTTTCCACCCATGGGTTGTGTGTATGTATGTATATATAGAGCTGTGCACACACTCAGGGCCTCTTCAGTGACTATATATGACTATATGCCAGTGTACCTATTAAATACAAATATAGAGCCAGCATGCTGCTCTCTCTATAAATTTTTGCTAGCTCTTCCTTTTGCCGTGTGATCAATAACAGTTCTAATGCAGAAGGTGAGCAAAGTGCCTTGTTAAACTAATAATTGCACAGGAGCCAAATCCTTTCTGATAAAATCTTTTAAAACCTTTATAAAATTTCTACTCTAAGGCCTGTTTTCCTGGGAGACCTGTAATTATGGAGAGTGGAAAGAAAGGAGCATAACTAGCTGCTCTTACCAGCCACCCAACAGACACTAAAATGGGGCTGCACCAAGAAGGTGGCCCCTGTGGAGTCTCTTGATTGAGACACAAACCTGTCAGCTTGCTCTGTCCATCTCCCGGCAGGGTTTATAATTAAAGCTGTAGTGCTGTTTATATTCCAGCAGCACCTGAAAGACCCACTGCACAAGGTGCTGTGCAAACAGAGAGGCAGCAGCCTTGCTGCTAAGGATTTACAGCCATAATAGAGAAAGTGGGCTGGCGGGGGGCGGTAGATGTGGAGGGGGATGAGGAGGAAGGACAGTGAGTCTTTCAAGGTTGTGTGTTAACGGAAAACAGAAGTCAGGGGACCTGACTGTCCAGCAGTTGCCACTCTCTGCTGCCTCTCAGATTTAGTCTCCAAGAAACAGACATGTGGTTTGACCCAGGCAAATCCCTGTTGTATTTGTGCATGTGGCCACACCACGGGGCAGAAGTGATGCCATTTCGCTGCAGCTGAGGTTTCTGGTGTTCTATCAGGTCCTATTTGACTGTAGGAATCCCTGAAGTGACACATATTTAGAATGGGCTTTGCTACTGGAAACTCTGATGTGCCCAGAGCAGCTCAAGGCTGGTGTCCCTGTGGCACTGGGGCTGGGGAAGGGCAGCTGCTCTGCGCTGCAATTGCATGTGGTGAGGGTCTTGCTCCTGGCCAGCAAGACAAAGGCAAATGTGGGGGGTCTGTATCTGTGCCTCATGCAAGAGGACAGCACTAGAGGATGCTGGCACACACTGGGAGCACTGGAGAGGATGAACCCAGCAGGCTGAGGGTGACAGGGCATCCAGCGAATCCCATGGCTGTGGGTGCAGTGAGGAAAGCACACCAATGTCTGGTGCACTGGAGCATCCTGCCTGCGTTCCCTGGGAAAAGGCCCATCACCCTGTAGATGAGGTGATGTCTTCTGCAGAGAGGCCATTGTTTCTGTGAGGCTTTTCTTTAGCTTCAGTGCCATCCATCCTAGGCAGCATCAGTAATATAGGGAAGAAAGGCATGAAACAAGAAAGTTAGTAAGTCGTGAGCTGTGTTTGGTTAAACAGTATCTTCAGGCTTCAAAACTAATGCATATGGAAGGGGGTGTTATGCAGGGACACTCAGCTTCCTTCCTCCGAGTTAATTAACCTCCTTCACCTCCATGCTGTTATAGACACAAGCAGTTCTACTGCATATGTCAAGGGCGTAATTAGAACAGGCTGAGCAAGCCACACACACACAGAATGGAAGCGTTGCCTGCAAGGTGGACAAAAGCAAAAGCCTGGCATCAGCAGGGACCCCGAGCCATGGCACAGTTGACCAAGTATAGCAGGAGCAAACCTGAGCTGCTGGAGGGAAAGATAAGGGCTGCCCCTTCTCCATTGCCTCCATCTGCTGTCTGCAGTTGCAGGGCATGGATGGAGGCTGCATCCATCAAAGGAGAGCAGATTCACTCTCTGGAGAGATGACAAGGGGTACAAGTAGCTTGGTGATGAAAGAAAACCTTCTTCAGTTCCTATTCATTGCACCCACTGGGGTCAGACCTCCAGCATTTCCAGCTTCTTGATGCTCAGAGGATACAACCTTCCTCCCTATTCACTTAGCATGATGACACACCCCCAGGTGACCCTTCTCCATCACATGGTAGAAAGTCCCCATTGTCACTACCATCCCTGCAGCTCTTCCCATCTCTGAGCTCCCAACACCTCTGCAGCCAGCACTCCACACCCCATCTACCCACCTTGGTAACCCAGGTTCCATATTCCAGTCTCTCAAGATGATGACATCTCTGCTGTCGTGAAAATTAACCCCCTGAAAGGGAAGACTGAGGTGGAGCCCAATGGTGTTTCATTGCCTGAGGGCAGGTCTGCAAGGATCCCTCTGAAGGTATCCAACATTTCATTTCATGAAATGGAAATGTCCACCAACTCATTTTATGGGACCACTGTGCCTCACTCTTCAGTCTCAATGGATCCTTCCATGCCTGTTGATCAGCTCCACACATACTGGTTCCTCTTCTTCCTTCCACTTTGTCTATGAGGGTCTCCTGTTACATCTGACCTGTCATATAGATTGCAAGTGGCCTGGAGCAGCCGTGCTGCATGAGCAAAGGTCCCCAGTGCTACTGTCATGCAGATCCCTGTGAATGGAGCCTGTGAGAGGAGCAAACCAGAGAAACCTAATGATTCCCTGTAAGGCCTCACCTCTTCTGCAGCTCACAGCTTCTGACGTTGTCTCCTCCCTCCTCCCCAGAATCACAAAAAACAGATGCAAAACATTCCCAATTTTTAAATGTTGCTGTTTTAGAGAAGCACAGTGCTTGTTCCAGCTGCTGGCACTAAATCATCCTTCTCCCCTGGACGTGTGCTGAGGAAGTAAGGCCAGTGATGAATGGGGCTGTCCATATTTACATTGGGAGCAGAACAGCTGCCTGAATCGCACTGTGCAATGAGTACTCTGCAAACTTGGCATCCCCCTGCCTTCCTCCCCACCACTGGGTGACAGTGACTGATTGTCCCACTTTTGCAGAGCACTGCCCGGCAGCATGCGTGACTCCCAGCACCTCTTGAAAGTGAGGGGAGCAGGACGGGGAGGGGGGACATGGGATGTAACCCTCCAGTCATCAGAGCTGCTGTATTTCTTTGGCGAGTCCTGTTTCCTGTGATGACTCTGCAAGCAGGCAGGCCACAGAAGTAAAAGAGAAGTGCTGGTGAATTGGAAGTGAGGGTGGTGGGGGGAGGAGAAAGAGCAGCCTGTTTCTTGCAAGGAGCTGCATCCAAGACATTGAGCACCTGTAGCGCTTTGCATCCTTCAGACAAACACTCAAGGTAAATACTGATGCCAATATGCTCTGTGTAATCAGACTGCAGCTCTCTGCAGACAGCTCTTGGGCTGTGGGGTTTAAGAAGGGCTTAAAATGTTGGCAAGACTTAGGCAATGCATGGACAACATGCGTTGTGCCTGCCTTGAGCTACACTGTTGGCTGCTACCTTCACTTGGTGGCCCAATCTCAGCCCTCAGTAGAAGGGAATATTTTGTTATTCCACAAAATTTTCTTCTTCTCTATGCAGTCCTGCCACAGAATTGCTCTCCTTCCAAGTAGGCTCCCGAACGTATGGATCTGCCCATTTTCCTCCTATCCATCCCTGTCACCCGGCAGGAAAGTTTCCAGAGATGACCATGATCTGGCAGAGGCTTCACTGTAATTAGCACATCTCAGCAGAACGCTTCACTTTCACCAGATCAGCAGATTCTGTGAGGAAAAATATGAGAGTCCCAAGTCAGTCAGAACATTTCTGATCAGCTCTCCATTACACTTCTTAGCTGATGGGGATGTACTGGGTACAATCTGGGTACAGAACTATGGAGAAGGGAATAAGTTGTAGAGTTGTCTACATCTCTACTGGAGGTGAAACAAGAGGCTAAAGAAGGAAAGATGCTTAGATATGACTCTGATACCTGCTTCCAGCACTTCATATAAATAGACTTAAATTATAGCAGTAGGATGGATGTCTCCAGTGCACAGAGAAGTCCAGACAGTGTGGCTGAGGAAAGGTGCTTGGCACTGTGTTTTGGAGAGCTGACCATGCGTGAAGCTCTTACCTGCTCTATGGAGACCCAAGCGAAGAGGAGAAGAGGAATACTTACTGGCTCTATTTGAACAGACTGCTTCTGTAGCAGACCAAAAGTAGGGTCTCCTTGAGATCCTAAACTTGGCATAGGTTCCCTTGAGGTAGGGTTTAACCCACAGCTACCACCCACATCTGGAGTCACTCTGATTCAGCCCAGCACAAGCTGGAGACAGACTAAGATTCAGGGCTCGGCGGTCTGAAACACGTCTCCTCCCACCATCGTGGGCTGGGTTAATCGCTGAAAGGGGAAAAGAAAGAACTGCAAATGGAAAATGGCATTTTCAATCTGCTGGAGTGTCTGCGGAGGGGGAGCAAAGGTAGACTCGGGGAAAGTCAATGAGAAGAATGTCAGGGAGCTGGGAACAGCTCCTTGCCTTATTCCTATGCTGCTCCACTCCACACTCAGATAAAGAGGTCCCTTCTCTCCAGCCTTCTCCTTTCTAGTCACACACTCTGTTGGTTAATTCTCTCCTCGTCGTGATCAGAGATTAGATAGAGCCTGGATTTATAGCTAGTGAAAATAAAAAGAGCTGCTCCTATCAAGGATTCAAATGATTAAATATCCCACCATAGAAATACTTTTAACTTCACTTACAGTACCATTTCACTTACACGCCGATGCAGTTGACAGCGCTAACAAAAGCTGTTTGAGTAATACGGGGCCTGAAGAGAGACAGAAAGAAGCTGGAGGAGAGAATGAGAACAAGGGATAGGGCCAGAAATGGAGAGAGAAAGAGAGAAATGGGATTAGATAGCGAGATGCAAAGAAAGGAAAGGCAAGGAAAGCAAAGGGAAGGAAAGGAGGAGGTTGGCGCTCTCTGCCTGCAGCATTAAAAGTACAAGAGCTAAACCAATTAAACAATGAAAGGAAAGCAAAGGATTAAATGAAGGGCTATGTAAAACAGCTCCTCTAATCCAGCTCATTTACTGCTCTTTATTCTCCATTTCCCTCTCATGTTGATCCTTAGATTCAACAATGCCAGGCCCGTATGCCTCACGCTGGCACCGCGGCGTCCCGCTCGCTCCACCTCTGCCCCTGCCCAGTGCCGGACAGGGTGGAGGATGGGAACGGTGAGTGGTCACAGCATCTGCCTGGGGATGCTCCTGGGCAGGCAAACAAGCCTGTATGGACCCATGGTCACATCCGTGGCGAGACTGCTCCTGCTCTCCAGCCAAACTTGCCTCAGGACAACCTCAGCAGGAGGACTGTCCTCCTCTACCATCACTACCTGCAGATCAGAGGGACTGTTCCTCTCCAGGTGCAGTGATCCAAAGGACAAAGAGGAATTTTCTGGGCAGTTGTTGCTTCTGCTTTCTTTGGGGCTCCTCTTTTCCCTCATTCCCTTTCTTTTCACAGATGTACAGCCACAGGAGTCCTGAGCTCCAGGGTGAGCACAGCCCCAGTGCGTGCAGCAGAGCTGCATCTCCCCGCTGCACATCGTACCAGAGGCTATGGAAGGAGCATCTCCACTCCCTGCACCCCACCTCCTCCATACCATGCCCATGCTGGGATCCACCACAGCTGCCCAGACCTGCCGTGTGGGTTCCTGCAGGAGCCATGGCAGTTGTGGGGAAATTGACTGTTAAGTTAAAATGCAACAACCAGGAGATTGATCGTGACTGATGTCGCTTATCCACATTCTCCCTTTCCTCTTTCTCTTCATTTACCTGATATCCAAGAATGATTGTTTCTTTTCTGGCTACTTCTTCCAGGTTCGGTCTCAGCCTCAGGGAGAGCAGAAGGGTGGCAGAGCAGGTCGTTTGGGGAAGGACGTGAGCGTGGGGGGAAAGCGAAGCTCCCTGGAGGAGGTTATCTTTGCCTGGTCACTGTCTGCAGGGATGCTGTGCTTTTTGGAAATGACTTTTTTTCCCCTTCAGCACTCCAGAGCGACAGATCATTTGAATTCACCCTCTCCTTCCCTTTCAGGAGACAGAAAGGCCCCAGTCGTACTTGAAATGAGACAGATGCTTATGGAATTGTGGTTTTAAAAGCATTTTTCAGTTGAGTTCTTTCCTTTTCTACACAGAGCGGTCCAATGTGAGCTGACTAATAAATGCATTATCTGTTTTTTTTTTCCTTTCCTAGGAGGGTTTGATATGGCAGCTCCATAGATCAGCCTGGTCTCCAGGGATATTTCTGCCCTAAACAAAATGGAAATTGTCTGCCCCCTCACAAGCCCTCAGTGACTCATACAATAAAGAGAACCCATAAATATTTGGGTAATTACAGTCCGTTCACCTAAATTCCATAAGAGGCAGAGCACTTTCTCACTTCGTGTCCTTAAACAGCTGGCTCATGTTGCTGTTCTCTGCCTGCGTGTCACTGCAAGCACCCGATTCCCCCTTAATGATCTTCTCACAGGTAACATGAATTCAGCTCTTCAGAAGCAGTTAGCAAAGGCTGGGAACATTTCATAGCAAAAAGGTGAAAAGTTGTGCAATGAATAGTAAACTGGGTCCTGCAGTGCTCTATACCCAGTGCCTTTGGCCTAATGCCCCTTCACGAGTCACCAAGACCACACTGGAGCCACCTCCTTGACGTGGAGATCAGAGAATCCCTGCACTTGGAGCAAGCTTTTGCTGAAATCTGCTGTAGCCAGGCTCTCCAGTGCAGTGACAGTCCTGGAGATTAATGCATTTTATAATGTTATTATTACTGTGGTGTTGTTAATATTTTACTGCTTGTTGTCATCACTCTATGAGGCAGATCCCACTCGACATACATCTGATCTGGGTGGCGTAGGGTCCGTTATATGTTCCCTAGCATGGTTACACCTGGCTCACCTTACAGTTACTTGATGTTGCATAAAATTACCAGAAAGACGAAAGCAGAGAAGTTATGTATATTAAAAAGAGAGATTCAGTGAAGGTTTGGGCAATATTATTTCCTTCCTTCCCTCCCTCCCTGCCTCAGCAGCTCAGGGTGAATTACAGGGTGTGCAAGAACACTTGTAAAAAACCCCTCCTTGAAATTAGCATGTCTGGAGCAGCTCTGTCTGCACGCCCCAGCAGTCTGCCTCTTCTCAGTGGCTCATCTCTGCTCTTTGACGACCTCTTGCAGCGCGGCTGATGGCCACGGTGACAGGAGGGCCTCAGGTTTCCTTTTGCCCAACCCAAGACAGTCAAATAGACACGGAGTGGATTTGCATAAAGTGTCTTTCTTTCTTGACTTTTCGACAGTCCTCCAAAGAGCACCTCCACGGGGAGAAAACCAGGCACCGTTGGCTTCCTCGGACCACAGGCACCCGGCAAGTAGAGAAGTCGCACGGCTCCTGCCAGAGGGAGGGATGGACATGTCTACAGAAATAGCTTTGGTCTGGTCTACAGAGGGGAGCTCTCCAAGGAACTGGTGACTGGCAACCTCAGCGTGGGAATGAAAAGCTGCCATCAAGGGCAGCCTCCTGTCTCCAGAGGTAACCAAGCCCAGCTACCTCCGGAGAAGATCTGAGCAACCCTAGAGCCTGTATCAGACCTTGTCAGTCACAAACTTTTTATTACAACCTGCTGCTTTATCAAATGCTTCATTTTATTCATTTTTTATCCCACCTCCCTTTTCCTTCTGCTACTTAATATTTGTTTTGTTCCTTGCTCTGGGTGCTGGTGCTTCTCATCAGCACTTTCCTTGTCTAATTGCCTCATTGCGAGCTTCTCCCCGAACCTGTCAGACACAAACTCACACTTCTTGCCTTACTTGTCACAAGAAAAATTGTTCTTTTAAATGTGTCTGGGAGAGGCACAAGGACATTGAATACTCCGGGGAGAGAGAAGGATGGAGGAGTGACTGACTGCTGTTCCTCATTACCTGGTATTTCTAAAAGCACCTCCCCAACTTACCTGGAGATGCACAAACACAGAAGAAAGAAAATTCTCTGTCTCAAAGACATTATGGTCCAAAATATGTTGACACTGAAAAGTCCCCGCTGTGATTACGGCAGAGGATGAGGGCAATACTCGGAACAAACGGTCCATGGCAGGAAGGATTATTTTCCATGGTAGAGGAGCAGCTGGGGACTTTAAATACTAATACCCCATTAATCATTAATGATTCTATGGCATAGGAACCTGCTTGCTGAACTGCTTACTCCCTGTCTCATTCACATCAGATGTGCTAGTAGAGAAAAAAAGTTGGTGTGTTTTTGCTGTATCTCTGCTGAATCCCTGTAAGAAATTTCTGTCCTGTTCATAACCGAGCAGAGCTCTTGAGTTTTACCTCCCACGTTCAAGTCTTCTGTTATCCACCCAAATTAGATTATTTGTGAAGCACACTGATGTTCACCCCTGATGATAGCAGAGGAGTCTTTCAGGTCAAGGTATTTGTGATTGTCATCTCATCTCGTGATAAGAAGATAACAGCGTTCCTCCACTGACACATGAGCTTCAGCGCTGGTGGATTTGCCTATCAAAGGCTGGCTGAGAGATAGAGAGGGGTTAGATGTTTGTGTAGCTCAGCTTAGCCCTTCCTTGGTAAGATAAATGATGACCTTGGTCTTACCTCCACTTGTTTTGTCTTGAACTAAGCAGGTGACAAGGCTGATGTCACATCTTCGGGTCTTTCCTGAAGTAATGTGGAGGGCTCCAACTTCATGGCAGTTGTTATACTGGTAATATTATGGTCTTGTCCTTTACATTTCATCCACATTCTCTCTGTGGTACAGGACAAGCCACTTCAGACCAGGGTCCTTTTCACGTCCTCAAGTATTAGCCAAAGAGTAAAGTTTTATTCACAGTAAATAATATCTTCATGCTTCTGTGCCTTGCTTACAAATGAAAAGGTCACAGCTCTTTCCTTCTCCAGTTTTCCCTTTGTGTTTTGGAGGTGGGGTTTGGGATGAAGCCCCCATTGCAGTGGTGTTTGCAGAGGTTGCTCTTGGGACCACTGGCAGGAGGAAGTGCCCAGGAGCCTTCGGGGTCCTACGTCTACACGGCTCTGTCCTTGCTGGCTCTCTCACGGGGCAGTGGTGAAGACGTTTCCCCAGGTCCTCCTCTACCTGCCCAGGGTTTCACTACTTATGATGGGCTGCAGAGCTGGGAGTTCTGGCTTCTGGCAGGTGAGCTGGTTACAGAGCAGCTGTGACCTCCTGGTGAGGCAAAAGCACAGAAATATTAGTAGGGCACAATTAGAGCACGAACTAGAGAGGGGGAGAGATTGACTTTGGCCACTGCTAAGTATTTTACCTGTCAAAAAAATGACTTTAACCTGCACATTTAGGCTATAAAAATATTTCTTTAATCAAGGAAATATCTGCTATTCACAAGGACAAAACTAAGACGGCATCTTCTCCTTGTCTCAGAAAAGTAATGTAAAATAAAAACTGTGGAGAATTCAATAGCAGGAGAGAAGAAGGAAAAGAGAAAGAAAACTGGGTCTGGGCATGGTCTTTAGTCCCTGCCCCTCATGCCTCTGCATTGTGATGGGGATATGATCTAGCTCTTCTTTCTAGGAGCAAAATTTATACAGCTGTGCCTTAAAGCCCAGTTAAAAGCTCCCACAGTCAATGGCAGTCTCTGAAGAGATTTTACCTTTAAATCACCTTCTGCACCAATTCAGTGCTCCCTTCCCAGGAAGGTACCCAACAGTCTCCATCTCACTGGGCACAGAACACCCATCCTCAACCCCATACCTCCCCTGACAGCCCAGCCACCACCATGGGGGCTGCGATCAACCGTCGTCACTCCAGGTCACCTCCAGGGCTGAGATCTTTGCCTTGCTCCTCCACACTTCCTCCAGATTTATGCTACATAAAATTGAACTGATTTTGGCCCTTTTTCTTACTAGGTCAGTAATTCTTTTGCTATACTTTTCAAATCCCTGGCTGTCTGAATGTAGGATACAAATGACTCAACCTTTGCATTTCATGTCATTTGTGAATCATGAGGCCTCACTTAAGAGGGTTTGCAGCACTCCACGCTCATCTTTATAATCCTAGCCTAATTCTGGGCTAACCCTGCTAAAGAAGGTTGCCCAGGATCATATCCAGGTGGGTTTTGAAAGTCTCCAGAGGAGACTCCACAACCTCTCTGGGCAGCCTGTATGTGTTTTTTATGTGCTACCGAGTTATTCAGGCACTCTTCATTGGGATGAATTGGAAATACACAATGGAAAATGCAGTTCCTCAAAAGTTTATCTTTACTGAAGTTTGTTTATTTAAAATATCAGCATGCAATATACACTTTTGGCAAGTATTGAACTGATTGAAAATAGAAACGTGACTCAAATATTTTCATTTTCCAAATGTTTTGCTCGAAAACGATGCAACAAAATACTAAAAATATTTTACTCATGACACACTAAACAATGCCTCATAAAAACATTGTAAGCTGGACAACTACTCTCTTTTAACAGCTCTCTGGAGAAGAATTGCTCTTGTACATTTGGTTCATAGTGTATGAGGTTCATTACAGGACTCCAGGATATTTTTGGATATGTTCTTTGGAGTTCTGTTAGCTCTATTCTTCCAAAAGCTGGAGCTTCTACAGCTCCAGCATGGAACATATCACTAAAGACAAAGAGCTGTTTAATACTGAACTGTTCTGAAAAATTTCATGGAAATTCAGTAAAACAAACCAAAATATTTGGTTCCTTTAAAATAATAAATAAATGAATGTACTAATTGCAATGGAAATATCCAAAATAAAGTGTTCTTTCACTTTGGAGCTTTTTTTTGTTAAGGTTTTTCTGGTCCATACTGTCTAATGAAAGCTTTTGTTGCAAGCTAAGATAAAAACCTGGGGTAGAAATTCTAAACTCTGTGCTACCCTTTATGATGACAAAAAATGAAGAGTCAGCAAAACCAGGAGAGTGAGACTCTCGTCCCACATGTTGATTACATACTGGTGATGTTTAGGCAATTTTGGGCAGGCACAAGAGATAATGGATCATTCCTGTTTAATTTAATAACAAAAAAACCCCCACAAAACCAGTTCTGCCTGTGAAAAACCAGCATGAAAGAGCTGTGCTGAGGTTCCATCTCTGTCTTTACAGCGGTTTTTGGCATCTCCATCAGAAGTCCATGGTGGTGAGACAAAAAGTCTCACCCACTCCAGATCTTGTCACCTGGTCCTTTATGTATCACCCCTGGCTTGTACCCATTTTCCCACTCTGGGAACTATGATAAGGACAAAAGGCTTCACTTTCATCAGTGCTTTTGTGGGCATTTTTATCACCAGTAGGATACGTATTGATTTTGGACCACTCTTGTTTGCCTGAACTCTGGAGCTGGCAGTAGGGACATTATTTTGATCTGTTCAGCACTCCCAGGTGTAGGGTGCCCTCTTTTTCTTTTTAAGGCATGTAATAAAGCACAAAATTAATTCTGTGTCTGATTTATGCCCAAAGCCACCGTTCTGTGTTCTTCCAGCTGAGACTTGATTGGATTTCATTAGATTCTTTCCCATAGAGGCAGACAATTTTCTTCAAGTTTAAGTGTTTCTGGGTTTGTCCCAGGTTTGGGGTTGTTTTGTTATTGTTAAGTAGCTGAAAAAATGCATTCTTCTATTTGTCTGTATGGAGCTATTCAAACACAAATAAAGAACATGCCTTTTTAAAGTCAAACAGCCCAAGTTTTGCATAGAAGGTGGCCATTCCTTAATTCTTTTCCTTTTACTCTTTCTCTTTATTGACTATCTTGTGTCATTTAAAGGTTTTGTCATGAGATGCTTCTGGCATATTTATAACATACTTGGCACATGATTTACCTACGTAGACTCTCACAGGCCTGCCTTGGCTAACAACTCCAGCTTAGCAGCTATGATCTAAAAAAATAAATAAACAGACTAGACAAGCCTAAATGGGCTGGCAAATACCTACCCTACCTGATGCTTCCAGAAGGAAATAAAATATTCCCCCCTCCCTTCCCTTGCTCTGTTGATCCTACCTTTGAGAACTGATAGAGGCTTAACGATGCAACTGGGAGTCAGCAAAGCCAGGCTCTTTGAGGCCAGATAACAAGGGCTGTAACAACACAGGTCCTGTTAGTGAAGTGATAGCCTGAGCCCACCCTTCTTTAACCACGCATGGTCTAGCTCCTGCTGCTTCCAGTGAGTCCTCGCTGCTCTTTATCATGTTACCCCAGCTTAGAAGGAGTCTGAGCATGGCCCTGATGAGAGGTAACAGGAAAAAAGGGAAGCCAAAGAAAAAAAAAAATCATAAGAAGAAACAGTGAGATCAGAAGAGGATTAGGGACGTGGTTTAGTGGTGATCTTGCAGTGCTGGGTCAAAGGTTGGACTAGATGATCTCAAAGGTCTCCCCCAACCAAAGACACTGTGATTCTGAGGAATAAGGTGATGGGGAAAAACAACGCAGGGTGATAACAGCTGAATTTAACTCAAATGCTTTCCTACATGAGACTAAACTGTCCTAGGAGTTCATATGGGCTCCACCACCCAGAGAAAAGTTCCCGAAACACTTTTTAACACGCTGAAGTTCTTGCAGGAGCCAAAAGCTGCACGTGCCCCAGCTGGGTCTGTCCCCAGCCAGCGACCTGCCGTTGCCATAGCCCAGCCTGTGCCGTGCACGCTTCTGCCATGCCCTATTCGAGAAGGAATTTCATAGACAGCGACAGTTTCTTTAAGGTCTGAGATCACAGCTTGCCACTAATTATAGAAATAAATAACTAGTGACTGGAGCCATCTGTTCTTTATTTGGCAGTGCCTTTCTTCTTCATGAAATTAGCACACCTGCAACCTCCGTGTCTTCCAAAGGATGGGTCACTCTGCCCTCTAAACTGCAGGCGAGTTGCTGGAGCGCAGGAAACCCTCTGGAGATGTTGCTGCTTATCCTCCATCTCCTTCCTGCTCCTCCCACCCCCCAGGGGAAAATAATTAATACGCTCAATTGAGTTTCATTAGTTATTCAGGTTGAGGAAAAGAGCAGCGACCAGGAGGTGTGGTAGTAAATACTTGTTTATCACCATGGGTTGAACCTCATGATCGGTGCCCAGGGTGGAGGGTTTGGCTCCAGTGCTCTGACAGCCAGGTTGTGTCCTTACTGGCAGAGCAGGACCCTTGCCGGGGACTGGCACAAGGTGGGGGACAGACAAGCAGCAAGCAGCAGGCTCCGTGGTGGGAAGCCCAAGGATGGTAGCAAGAGGTACCCCAGTATTGTCCCCTCTGCCCCAGAATGGCCTCGGGGTCCCCCGTAGCCTTCCCACAGCGCTCCTCCCCACCAGGGTTTCTTGGACAGAACCCAAATCCAGACAATTAAACAAGAGTTTTCCCCTGTCTATTTCTATCCCTGGGATAAAATCAGGGTGCAATGCAGGAAATGCTTTTTTTCTCTCTCTTTCTCTTCCCCATTCTCACATTTCCCTTGTTTTAATCTTTCACACTGAGATGTTCTGTACAACAATGATCATGGGAGTGAATTGTAAAAGGATTATTAACTTTACTCTTTTTTTTTTCTTCTTTTTTTTTTTTCTTTTTTTTTTTTTGAGTTTGACTTTTAGCTTAAGTCAAAAATATTTCAGGTCTTTAGAGCCATAATTAGACATATTGTCCTTAACCAAATGCCAGGTAATTTGTACGCACTTGAGGTAAATCTTTTGCCGGAAAGGTAGGCAAATATTGAAATATGTAATGAAAAGGAAAGGAGGCATGAATAAAAAAAAAAAAAAAAAACAAACCCACACAACTATTTTAAATCTTTCCAATTACTTTCTCTCTCCCTCTCATTAGTAAATATTTTAGTTATTCTTGCACTGAACAAATCCACATTTCAGGGCTTCTGTATGTCTTTCTCATTAACATTCTTTTTTTTTTTTTTTAATTTATTTTAACAAGTCTAAAGACCTAGTTATTTTTAAAATTCACATCCTATACAAGATCCAGATGCAGGGACCAGGGAGAGAGATATAGCAAGGTGTTAATTCATTCTGGGCAGGGATTTTTTTTTTTTTTTTTTTTTTTTTTATTTCCTACCTTTAGATGAGAGGGAGTTTTCTTTAGGCTGAAAATATTCAAAGTAAGTGCAGCACTTTTGGGAAATAGCACATAAAGGGACTTTAGCAGGAGGGAGAAATGAAAAAGGATGGAAAAGTCGAGCAGTGACAGAGGTAGTCAGAGAATTTACAAATTATTTTTTCTGACAATGTAGACAGCTCTAGGAGGCTGCCTTCTCTTTCAAGATAAAGTCACTTGTCATTCTGTTAGAAAAAGACAAGGGATGTGTCAGGAGTTATTTGAAATGTAAAGTATTGTTTTTAGCTTCCTTTTCTCTCATTATTGTAGTAGCAAAGTGCTCTGTGCGCTGATGAAGAGGTTGAAATTGCAGCGGGTAAGGAGAGCTGCAGGACCGAGGGGGCTCAGAAATTCCCAGGGATGGGATAGACCACGGAGAAAAAAGGAATTTGGGCACCCGCAGTATTGAAGACTGAGGGCAAAAGAGTAGGTTTGTTACAGGGGAGAGGGGAAAGGGGGATAAGCGATAGCTCTGTAATGCTGATCAACTCAGGAGGTACTGTGGGTGTACCGGGCAGCAGGGAGGTAAGGGACACAGCTCAGCATCAGGGATCCCCTAAGGACAGGGGTCTGCACAGATAAGGAGCCATCAGAAGATGCTCGAAGGAAGGATATCAGTGCATCGACTATTTGCCCATCACAAGGCCTCAGATGTTCCCTTTTGTCTCAGTCCTCTCTGTCTCCTCCTCCAAGGGTGGGTTTCTTTAGCACTCTTCCCGCACTAGAGGAAGCACATCACTCTTCCCAGCAAGCTCCTCGGTGCAGTTTCTCCTCTCTGCACCAACCAGTGTTGCTTGAAAGCATCACACGAATGCAAAGCACAGCCACAAAACACAGCATTGCGCCGTATACCTGCTCTTTTCTTCCCATATTCCCTGACCATTTCAGAGTAATCCTACTGTCAGACTAAAAAAGCCAACATGCTGTCTCCGGGCACCTCAGGTACTCCTCCTACCTTCTCTTCCTCAGCCCAGTCCCCCCTGCTCCTACTGCAAAGGAAGTTTCCAACCAACTTTATATTCCATGCCAGCCTGCTGCAAAGCCCGGCTGCTGCAGAGCCGCTGCTGATACAGACTCTGAAGCCCAACGGCACAAGAAAAGCCAGGCCCTGGAAAAGTTGGTTTCCAGCTCCCCCTGGGGAACACAGTCCCTGCTATTCCGTGGATGACAGCAAGGGCTGTGCTTTGATGTTCGCAGCTATCGCAGCTTCCCTTTAGCCTCTCCCTGTAATGGCTGCAGTTAGCAAAATAACACCGGTGGCAGATAAGCATCTGGTAACCCATGGCAACCAAGTTCCTTTAGAAAATGGTCTTCCGGTAATTTCATAAATGAACAGGCTTTTTTTGTTTGTTTGTTTTGTTTTGCTTTGCTTTGTTTTGTTGGAAATGGAAAAAAAAAATAATAGAGAAAGGAGAAAGGTGTGTTGTGTGGATGTGAGTGTGGGCAGGTGCCACAGGCAGCCCCTCCACGCTGCCCAGAGGGATGCTCAGCTGCATCCGCAGGTCACACAACCTGGGCTTGCACACCCGTGACCACCTTCAGCACCCATCCCACCCCACCTCTCCACCCAGGGTCTAGGGCTCTGGATAGCCCACCAGCAATTCCTTCCACATCTCGCCGTAGCCATGGCAGGCAGCTGCTGAAACCCCCGTTACAGGATGAGGCCGACAGATGAGATTAGGTAGATGGATAGACAGGACGGCAGACAGCGAGACGGGTATTTGTGCGAGTTGCTGTTACAAGATGAGGCTGATTATATTCCATCCTGGATTTGATTAGATTGCATAAGTAGACAGACCAGCAGAAATGAGCTGCCTGGTAGAGCAGGACATTTAACTAAAGGTCAGACAAAATTGCCCTGGAAACTGGTAGATACAGCAAAGTGTGGAGGTGGAGCTGTTAGGGCTGGTTGCTATTAGAGAGACAGGAAGAGAATTTAATTGCTAGGAATTTTGAAAGCTTTGTACACGCCTCACCTCAAAAGTGCCCTACATAAGCACACCCATCCTGCAGCACGCACACTGCAGTGCTCACCTTACAGCGCCCAAATGCCACCCTGGCACCCCAAATCCTCAATGCACAGCCACAAACACCCCAAACCTTCCCTGCCTGGCCATAAGCATCCCCTGCTGGCCATCCTTTGATGTATCCAGCTGACTTTAGCCACGGAGGAAGGAAAGCACAACTTTCCACGGCTGCCCTTTGCTGTTGGGATGGCAAATCCGTCCAACAGCCTCATAACAGGGAAATTCTCACCCTGTTCGTAACTGAAAGCAATCAAAAAAGCCAAAACTGCAGGGGAACTGACACTCCCAGGATGTGTTGACAGAATCTGTATTATATTTTCATACATACTTTTTCCTCCTCAAAATTAACTTTTCCTTTAAATACATTTTTTTCCAGCAGGCCAAATAAATTGGATTTTTCTTTGTTAAAAGAAGGGAACATAAATTACTCCTGTTGGGTGCAGATTAGGTTATGGGATTTCTTTTCTTCTGTCACCGTCAATGCCCCAGTGTCAGAGAGCTTTAATATTTAATGCATTCCTAATTAGTCTCCATTGGCCCAGGGCACTTAACAAAACCTGACACCAACCATCGAGTCAAGTTCATTTAGAGAGCACAATTACCCAACCATCATTTCCATACTGCAGCTGGATTACCCATGAAATTCCCTTCCCAACCCCCTTCCTTGCTCCCACCTTCCCACAGTCGCAAGTTAATTACAAAAAAAAAAAAAAAAAAGAGGATTTGATTCCAGCGACATAAGATACAAATTATCTCATTTGGTCAGGGCAATGACATTTCCAAGACTCCTTTAATCGCTAAGAAGCTCTGCTGCACTGAACAGCATTTACTGAAGGATATTGCTGCTTGTGTCACTCTGCTGCCTTGACGCCTTGTTGCTTTGCATGCTCCAAAGATCTGAAGTTCACGCTTTCCCAAAGCACCGGCTGATCATTTGGGGAAGGAGGAGGAAAAAAAGCCTCTGGAAAGGAAAATAAAACTTTAAATAACAAGTATTTGCCCAGGGACACTTAGCCTTCAATCAACAGGCATGATAGGGCACGTTGCAGGGATTAGTTGGTGGTGATGGATGGTGAAGACAGAGACAAGAATGACCAGGGGAATGAGCTCTACAAAGAACCCGGGGGAAGAAGGCAGAGTCCAGCTTCACTGTGTTGGAAGCTGAGCCAAAGCACGGGGTATCCACACTCTCCAGCTTTTGAGACCTAACCCTGGTGTCACCCAGGTGCAGTCCTTGATAAATCCAAGTGAAACAAGCTCTGAAGCGCTATCAGGAAGCACTGACCTTTCCCTGCTGACTCTAGAGACACTACCAATGCAAAGTTCAGCTTCATGAAATCCCATCTAGAGAAAGACTTTGGCTCTTTGCCCCAAAAAGCCCTGGGTATAACTAAGCTGGGTAAAAGAAAGGAAGCAAAGAGGTGTTCTGGGACTTCACTTTTCTGCAGCAGAATAACCCAAACTCTACCAGCCAAACACCTCCTCCAGTGCCAGCTCTTGTTGCCACTAGAAATGTCTCTGTGTGGCAGACTTGGGCTAAAAATTGTCATTTAAGTGACAGTAATGCTATGAACTGAACCTTTTTTGGATGTTAATAGCACTGAAACCAAACTGCTTTGTGGGGATGCATTGGCTTGACTTTCATTTTCAAAGACTAACCACAGGAGCCTTCTCATGGATAATATCTGCAATTATGGAAAACATAGTATCTGTAAAATCTGTCACCCCATGACTAAGTTCAATGACAACAACAAATGCAAAGTGTATGTCACATGCTGGAGAGTAATTTAATTTGAAACCTTAAGAAATGGTCAGCTGAAAAAAAAATGGTACTATGAATGAATTAAAAATTGACATCGTTTTCCTCCTCATACTTTCCACACTGCTGGTTGAGGATGAAGCCTACCACAGAGCACGCTTCGCTCAGCAAACGGTTAGAGCTTTCACGGTGCCAAATTTTAACTTGCACAGTCAATTGCAACATTTGCAACTGAACCTGTGCTCACAAATCACCCACGGTTGCTGCCAAGTTGCTACGTACGTGGCTTGCCTGAAATTGCAATTGCTGCCATTTTAGAAATGTTTGAGCCAAGCTCATTGACTTAAATGGAAATTGCTTCTCACCAGTGCCATGCAAATATTTTTCTTTTTTACTTTTCCTGGAAGAATCACCCTGCTCTGCTATTTGTACCTGTTCCATATGCAGGAAATAAATCCCTTCACAGCTGCTAAAACTTCTTTAACCGGGCACTAGGAAAGCTCGTTTCTGAGATGATGACATTTCTCTTCAGTGAGTGAGAAATAGCCACTTGTTGTTGATCCTGTGTATGCATCTTCATCCTCCTCACGCAATGAGGCAGCAACCGCAGGGTTAATCTGGAATATTAACTTGTTAGACTGTTGATCTGCCCTGGGGCCATCGGGAGCTTAAATAGCCAACAGTTAATTAAAAATAAACTGACACTTTACTTTAAGGATAGTTTTAATAACCATTTATAAATGTTACATTAAAAATTCATGCACTGTTATCAACTCCTGCTAAGGATTTACAGCACAATGGAGGTGTTATGAATGTTTTATAGCTTCTGTGGAAAACCTCTTCCTGAACAGATATTTTCAGAGGTCTGTATGTCTTTCCTGGGCTGCATCATACACACTCAAGACAACAGCAGCATGGCAAATACGGGCGGCTTCCCAAGATACTAGGGATGAAGTTTAGACTTTGCTCTGCAACATACATGGCCAACATATCAGAGGCCTCAAATACCTCCAGAAAGTGTTAAAAACCACCTCCTGATTTTTACTCTACAGCAGCCCATTCAGCCATGGTCTTTAGGAACAGCTACATAGAGATTCCCCGTGCGACGCACCAGTCGGATCTGTTTTCTCTGTCGGTACATCATAACCCCCAGGAGGGGCACGAGAAACAGTCGGAGGCCTCCAAAAGTGCAGAAAATATGATTACAATCTAGCGCAGAGAAAACAACCTAATGCTCCAGAGTAATCTTCATCAGCCTCTCCAGATGCATACACACACAAGCAAACACGCTCACAAACACATCCGTCTAAACACAAACATCCTCGCTGTGCATGTGTATAAGCTCGTCACGGGGGAGGTTTTTTTACTCCTTTTTGCAGCTGAGGAGAGGCAGCAAAACTGTTGTGCTTTGGATAAGCTGTCTTTGACCCAGCAAGCATTGAGGAACTCAATGCCACGCTGTTGAGTCAGGGCTCCTGAGTCTTCCCTTCCTGCCTGGCTGGGGATGCTATGGGTGATCCCACCTTCCTGGAGCCTTCCCTCCCCATCTCTCTGGAGGGATGATAATCCTTCCCATTCATAATGGGCTTGTAGAGATAAACCCATTAATGTGTGGGAGGTGGCAAGATA
This sequence comes from Megaceryle maxima, assembly GCA_024605025.1. Lineage (NCBI taxonomy): Eukaryota > Metazoa > Chordata > Aves > Coraciiformes > Cerylidae > Megaceryle > Megaceryle maxima. Next base: position 205,977 of record JANHGN010017988.1, read on the forward strand.
CTACAGTGATAACTGCCACCAAAGAGATTACAGGTAAATTGAAAGCCTTATTGGCATTATTAGCCATTTCGAAACGAGCTGCCTTTGACAGTGTTGCTGCCCCTTTTGTTTTAACGCTCTGTGGACACTGGTGTGATTGGAGCTGGCCCTCTATATGCTTGTGGAAAACAAATCTAAGCTTATGGCGACCTGCTTATCTGTGATGTTTCTAGCTCATTGTGTGTATCACACTGAAAGTGATATTAAGCAGGTGAGATGCTGCGAGCTGGAAGGAGGGGAAGCCAGCTGCCAAGGCCCCGCATGGTGCTCAGGCACAGAGGTGATTAAATCACCAAGGTGAGGGCCTGGCCACCTCCTTTGTACTTAATACGGTCCATGCAAACACAGGTCCTTGTTGTGTATGCACTGATGGAGAACAACCTTCAGACTCTGCAGCCAGCCACCAATCAAACTGGCATTCACCTTGCTTGCTTTTTTCCCCGTTTTTTTCCCCCTGCTGTGCTGCTGTGCTTTAGAGGAAGGGTTCTGTGAGCATTGGCTGTAAGGCCTGGCAAGAAAAAGGTTAAAAATTAATGAAAAATACTCAGTGTCAGGCAGGTGCCAACCTCTAATTAGGGTAATTGATAATTCGATGTTGGAAGGTAGCAGACACCCTCAGGCTGCTAGGCAAACACCCCTGAGGAGGAGATAAAGATGAAGTAGGCTTTTGCCCAGGTTCATCTCATCAAATTTGCACTTTTAAAAGCAGCCAAACCAATGCTGGATTTCATCCTGCTGCCCACGGCTGAGGTATATTCCTGGCAGGATCTCCCAAGCACCCCTTTGCACCCGACTCCCAAGCACCTCTGTCTCCCCTTGCAGAAATGGCAGGGTGAGGGCAGCATCCTTGGAGACCAAAGCTGCACAAATGTAAAACCTCTCTGAGCTGCAGGGAAGTCTGTCCCTGCCACCTGTCACCTCCAGTGGCATATGGTGTAGGCCTGGCACCGCTGTCCAGCTGCTCAGTGCACAGAGCCAAGCGTGTCCCCAAAGCTCTTGGGGACATACAACCAGCAGCCCATGCAGGGCACTGGGTGAGATCCAACAACCCTTGAAGGAGATGAGAAAACGTGGTGGGCGATGGGCACAGAGGTTCTTAAAAATGTTGTCCTCTCTGTCCTGCATTCCCACTCTCTCCTCTTCTGAGCTGTTCTCTGAATATTTTCATTCAGGGCAACTTCTCTTTCCAGTGACGACAGTTTTTTTTCTGATGGAGTCGTGAGGTTCACTAAATATAGTGAAGGGCTGTTTCTGCAAGGACTTCAAAAAGCTTGTTTCATTTGCTTGGTTCCTTTTATCCTTTGTTGTCCCTGGTTGTGTTGGACTTCCAACTGATACCCAGCCTTATCTGCTCAAATTTCTGCTGAGGACTTGGAGGCAACACAGTCAAAATCCACATGTGATACACAATCTGAAAGCTTCTGCTCCCCAGCTCACGCAAATGAATAGAAGCTCAAAGGGACGTCACACAACACACACACACACACAGCTGCCTGTGGATGCCACAACCACATGGTCTGAAAGAGTCTCATCTGAAGATACAGGAGGATGATGTGTTCATGGACATGCAGAGGATGCACATCCCACATGCACACACTCAGGGGCTTCCAGCTGCTTGTGGCCACCCTGACCAACACTCAGAGAAAGCCTTTTTGGGCATAGTGGCCACCGACAATGATCTCTGAATCCCTTCCACCTGCAGAGCACAGTTGGCTGTGCTGCAAAGCACCTTGTCCCTGCAAGTGCCAGTTTCAGCTGCACACACAGGACTCACTGCTTTTAGCACTGCCCAACTGGCCTTGACTCACTGGCTTCCACAGGGCACACTGCAAGAGCCCTGCAGCACCCGAGCACACAGCGCACACTGGTTCCCCCGCACATACCCCTCCGTCCTCTTTAGGTGCACAGAAAAGGTAAAAAAGGAAGGAAAAAAACCCCAAACCAAAACCAACAACAACAGCAAACAAACAAACAAGCAAAAAGCAAAAAACCCCCAAACAAACAAAAAAAACAACTAACAACAACAACAAACTCACAACAACCAAACCAACCCAACCATGTAGCTTTGGACTGAAACTGGGCCAGGACATCCCATTGCTCCCCAGGGTTATCCCCAGCCTTGTAGTTATTGCCAGCCCCTGGCAATTTTCAGAGCACCCCATTCTTGCTCTGATGATGCTATAGCTGCTGCCAGCCAGGAAAACCTGGCGGTTTACAGATCCAGTTTGCAGGTTTGCACGAAGTCCTGAGAAAGTTGATGTCTCCCCATCTGCCAGCAAGCCCATATGCATGGCTGGATGTAAGCAGCGAGGAAGAGACCTCCTCACACAGCAGAGCACACGCTCCGCAGCATTCAGAGCCCCTGCCTGGGCAGATCTGCTCTTTGTATTATTGCCACAGGAGGACTGTTGCTGGCTGATCACTCACCCAAATCTCCCTGCAGCATTTTTAATTTCATCTCCATAGCTGCAAGGTGAGGGGCATTTCAAGATATTTTTCATAAAAACAATATTTCAACCC
>JANHGN010017988.1:208540-256527 GCA_024605025.1 Megaceryle maxima
ATAAAATAAAATAAAATAAAATAAAATAAAATAAAATGGACCTGAGAACTTGGTGGAGAGGAGAAATCACACATTAAGCTCAGAGACTTGTCTCCCTCTGCTGGCTCCCAGGCAAGGCAGGCAGGAGTCAAACTCCTTTTTAAGGGAAAAAATACAGCACCAAAACCAGCCGCCATCCCGTCTGCCTTTGGCACTTTCTCTCTAGCCAGGCACACAGCTCTGGGAGAAGGAGGGACAATCTGAAGAGGTTGTGGAGACAGCGTCTCCTGTTCATTATTGAACATGCAAAGTAGGAAACAGCACCAGAAAACACCTACCTCTTTCTCCCTTCTCTTTTTCCCAAGGTAAGCTTGTTCCCTCCTGCATATTTCCTAGTGATCCTCCTGATCTAATATTCAGCCCCAGCAACAGGTATCTCTCTGAGCTAATCAATCTGTTGCTTGCCCCACAGCCTTCCTGCAGACCAGGGTGCAGCATCACTGCTGTGCTCCCCTCCAAAGCCCTAACCCAGGCATCAGGCTCACGGGGAGAGGCATTTTGACTGACCAGGAGCAGCAGGGAAGGCTCTGCTGAGCTTCCCTGTCAGTGTTTTTGGTCTGATGGGGAGGAAAGGAAAGGCAAAGAGCAGTCACATCGTGGGTCTGATTTCAGGATGAAGTCTTAGAGGCACAGACACCACCTCTCTCTGCAATAGATCATTCCCAAATGAATTCTATGCCTTCTATCTTGAACATGTGTGCGTGGGGGGAAGAGTCAGAATTTATTAACTAAAAATTTTCATGAGAGTAATTTAAAACTCTAGACTTAACCACAGTCTGCATCAAGGTCTGAGACAATCTGCAATTATTATCCCAGTCCTCATAATTTTTTGAGACACTGAATTATACCACTAATATTTACATCTGTGGAGCAATTATGGGTTGGGGGTTCTTTGGTAAGAATCTTGGCTGAGCTGTCTAGATCTTAAATGTTTTCTAAGTATCTGTGATGGTTTCTTTCTGCTTGATAATCTGCCTCTTAAAATCTGTAAGAATGGGCATCTATAATGAAATGAAATCTTTAAGAATGTTCCCTGAGATCTGTGATCATCTGTATTGCAAACAATTAGGGCCTTTCAGTGGCTCGACTCTCCAGAAATTACTCTTCTTTTTTTTTTGGTTGAAATGTTAAAGGAAATCAATGCTGTTAAGAAAAAGACATCATAATTTGCAGGGGGAAGGGCAAACATGGTCATTTTTAGCCATCATGAAAACAAAAATTGCTATCTGCAGCTTAAGTATTATTGTAATGAAGTTGGTTTTCCAATCAGAGCCCTATTTGTGCTGGATACTTTACCAGTATACTGGTTTACTTGCACATAAGATCTCATTGGTGTTTGTACTAATGTGCCTGGAGGGGAAGCAGTATAGAGTCCTTACATTATCTCCATAACTGCACAAAAAACCAAAGCGGAGACTTTTGCCATTTCCATTGCTTTTGCTTTTCAGATACTGTCCCATTCATACGTTACCCAAAAGGAGCAGAAACTGCCCTAGAAAATTTTCAGCCATTACATGGAAACGCAGCCACCTCTGGAAAGAAACATGGGGCCTTTTTGATGCTGTATTTTATGGCACTGTAGCCTGTAGAGGAGGAAAGGAAAAATGTGCCCATCTCAAATTGTGAGGGGGAGACTGGGAAGAAGGCAGGAAGTAGTCACAATGGAAAATAACGGGAGCAACACTAAATTCTGCAATAAGGAGGTGGAAGAGAATGAATGACCACACATGGGTAGGCAGTGGATGATACATTTTACACCAGAAATTTTCAGCCTGGATCACAGAAGCTGAAGCATCCATAGGCTTGTGCTGAGAGAGCTGAGAAAGTGAGCCAACTGCAAGGGCTTATTTTAGACTTCCACCTCCAGCAGGCAAAGCTTTAGGGGGGCTTCAAATCAAAACAGGGCAGAAATCAGTGTTTTCTTCCAAACCAGGTCAGCCAGACCCCATCAACACCACAAGGTGGGGTTAGTCCAGCGTAGATCCACTGCCGACAAACACCAGGTAGTGAATAGTAATTGCGGTCCCACCTCCTGCAGCAATTTCTCCATAGAGGTTTCTTATTGACCCAGTGCAGTTTAGCTTGTGAGATGTGATGAAATCATAGCTGGAGGGTTTATGGCAGTGGCTGCAGGCTATTAAAGCTCAGATGCCATCCTTAACTTGTGCTCTGGGCTCTTCTTTATTCATGGCATGACAGCCAGAGGATGAGGTGTCAAGCGTAACACTAACATTTCTTGGCACCCATTGGTTTGCATCGCTCGCAAAACTTTGCCTTATTTAGGAGACGATTTGTGTATTTATAATTAATATGGATTAGATATTATTATCTATGCAATATGGCAGGCAGGCAGTTTAGAGAGGCTAACAGCTGTTCAGCAATGCAAATGATGCACACATGAAGTACAGTTTGGTAATGGGATATTATTACCCACGCACACTGAAGTTCAGAACCAGAGGTTGCAAATATAAATAACCATGGCACAGAAACTTTGCCAAAGCATTCCCTAGACATGCAGCTGAGGTGCAGGGAATGGAACCAGGCACTGCTTTCTCCTGTATGCTCCAACTGGTCTCGCTGTTCACAGTGGTTATGAATGAATGGGAAAACAGCACAGCTGGCCTCAAAACAACCGTCTAAGCTTTCTGTGCCTGCTCCCAGCCAAAAAAACTCCCAGTGCTTTTGCTGGCACCTGGAGATTTTAAAGAAAGGCATCGGATTTGACAAACATTTAGTTGGGAAGGTTGGTCTGTTATAAAATTAATCCCCAGGAAAGGATCTGGCTGTGTGGCTTGTTCCTCTTTTTTTTTTTTTCACAGTGGAAGAGATGCCATAGCCCCAGCATCTGGGGGTCAGCCAGAACCTCGAGTGTGCTCACTGGACCCTCCCGGGCAGTACAGCTGAGCGAGACCTGCATTGATGTCCGTGTCCCTCTGCATATGCAGTAAATCTGAGGGTCTCTGGACAATCTGCACCCCTTTCTCTGTGAACCTCACAGAGCACAGCACATACTTCTCTCTAGGAAATCCTGGATGAAAATCCTGGCTCTATTTTTCACTCCCGTCATAGAGGCTTCCGCTTTTAGACACTGAGTTCTGCCAGCAAGATGCCCTAAGGTGAAGTTTCTCCACAGATTTCAGGCTCAGCAATACCTTCAAAGCCCACTGCACTTATGTCAAACCTTCCTCAGCAGCAGTACCCTCTTAAAAGTCCCAAAAGCTTCAGCTGGAGCTTATGCCTTAGACACCAAAGCCAAATAGTCTCCAAGAAACCAGGAATCCATGGTTCTTATGTATTCAGGAGTCCTTATCCTACAAACACCAGTGGCCTGTTCAGGAAAATGTTCCTCTCTTTGCAAGAGTCCTGCTCTACCAGCACCAATCCAAGCAGAACCTCTACAGGGATGAGGGAAGCAGGTAATCATCTTCCTTAACCCAGGCTTCAGAGGCAGAGCACAGGGAGGACTTGTTCACTCCCTGATAACAGCAACACAATCATCTTTCTAACATCCTACAAGGGACTGGGAAAAGATGGTTGTCAGCCCTGCAGCTGGAAAGTCTTGAGAGAAGTAAAAGTGAAGCAGAGAAAGCACCACAGCTCCAGCATAAAGTCCACCATGTGGGTGGTGAATGTAGTAGGGTTTGGCACCAGCACTCACAGAGCTCCTCTTGTGCTTGTTAAGCCTGCCTAACTATATAAAATATACTGACAGGAGTCCTGCTAACAGTGCAAATCCAAATCAGTTCTTCTGCCAGTATCCCAGTGAAGAGCAAAGGAGTGTGAGAGAAGAAGGACACCACAGAAAGGCTTTGACTTTGCACTTCCAAACCAGCCCTCACCCAGGAAGGGCCAGCTGGAGATAGTGAAAGGGTAGAGGACAACAGGAGAGATGTAAAAGTGGAGAAAAGTGAATAAAAATTGCACCTATCTTTGGGGCTAAACCTGCACAGGACACACACACATTTGCATGAGTGAAAAGCTCACCCATTGGCCATTTCCTTCATCAAACTCTTCTGCAAGGTGGGTTACTGTGGTATCCAGTGACTCCTACTCTGGGTGACAGACAAAATTCACAGGTCTCTTCCATCCTGACTTGTAGTTCAGCCTGCACTGGCAGTGCTCAGCCAAGGGAAGAGCACAGCATCCCCCCAGGGCCGTAAATAAGGCTGAGATTACTGACAGCATAGAACAGGACTGACTATTGCAGTATTTAATCTGCTGGGTGGGCAATTCATTAAGCCAGATATCGAGGGCTTTAATCACTCTGCCAGGCTGCCATCTGCCTCCCTCACACTCCCTCCTGGCTTAGGCCAGCTCTCAATGTAGGAGGGGATGGCTTGGGAGAGGCACTTTGGGGTCTATGTTGTAATTAATTGTGTTGCCCAGAGCTTGCTATTCAGTGCTGTGAATCCCACCACATGGATGCAACTGCAGTGCTGCTGATGTGCACTGAGAGGGGGGACTGGAAGAGGATGGGGGGTCCCAAGGTTTGGTCTCTGGGCTTAGGCTGGGAACAGAAGTGATCGGGGGAGCTGGATCCCCTCACCTCACTGCCATGTCAGCAGGGTTTATGGAAAGCATCTGGTAATATTTACAGAGATGTTGTTCACAGATATGAAATCCATTCATCTCATCAGCTTCCTTGCTGCGATTCTCAGTGGCAATAGCCTTCTCCAAAACCCGAGCTCTTTCTGTCCCATGCACAACCTTAGAAACAACATTGCCACCTTCTAGGTCACTTCTGCCAACTGCTGAAAAACAGGACTTCAGATTGCTGAGAGAGGTCTAGATACTGTGTGATAGTGACCTTGTCTTCTTCACATCACCCATCTGGACCTCTCTGCCCAGCCTGATAGGGCCAAGATGTAGTTTGGCTATAAGGCCTCCTGTTAATGCAAACCCTGCTCTTTCTCAGGGCATCCACAGCCAGCAAGTCAAGAAGGAAAAGTGCATCATGGGCTTCTCCCCATTGGCCCTGCCCCAAGTGAATTGTGGGACCCCAAGAGACAGGAGAGAAGTCCTAGAGGACAGGCAGTACTACCTAGCCTGCAGTGCTGGAACTCAGACACAGACTGGCAAGAGGAGAAAAGTGTTCAATAAATTGAGACTCCTCTTGCAAGACTTGAGAAGGCTCACAGAACCATATGCCAATGGAATGGAAAATATAAATGAATTAGGCACTGGAGTCTCAGGAAGATTAAGAGAGAAATGCAAAGAAAAGAACGGATGGCAGTGGGGCAGGCGAGGAATGGGAAGCATTTCTCTGGTATTTCTGCCATAAGGACTAAGAGATCCCATGGGTGACAAATTAAACATGTTATTATTCCTGGGCAAGATGCTGTCATTTTTATTTGCTAAGGCTCCCAATTCTCCACTCGCATTTTCCAAAAGCTGCCCTACATGGGGAACAATTAAGGCTGGACTGAACTTTGGGAGGAAAGGATCCCCGGGTGGCTTCATGCCTGCTGGGCAGGGAATTTGGGTAGATCTGACTGAAAATAGACAGATGGTCATGGAGTCCTATGGAGCTGTGAGCAGGGATGAATTAGAGACTCTTTCTTTCCCCAAAGACAGGGACAAAGCAGGGCTTATGGAAATGAGCATGAATGCTGGGAAGAGACATGGGGCACATCACTTAAAGCATCACTGGACAGAGCTCTCATGCTGTGGTGAAAAAGGCAGTGCAATAATGGGTCAGAAATGGTTAAAGAAAATGGTTAATACTAGTTAAAAATAGTGGTGTGGGTTTTAGTTACATGACAGCTGGTACCCACCTGGTGTCAGGGAGCAGGGGCAGCTGAAGAGCTGCCTGCAGTGTGCTCCCTCTGCTCCTGGGTCTTTTCCTGGCAGCAAACTTTTCTGCCCAACCTCCCTGAAGAAACTCCACAGACAGAAAGATTAAGGAACCATTTAACCAGCCAGGCAGGAGCACTGTCCCAGCAAAGAGTCCATCTTAACCAGTAGGAGTTCAAAACTAATTTGTCCATTTAATTTCCAAGAAGTTGATGCCTTCAGTGCAGTAAATGAGCCTCGTAAATGGAGGTCACAGCAGGGTCTGTTGTTTGCTTTTGCTCCTGTCAGGAGCCAAGCATAAGGGCTTTCACATGCCACTCTGCATTTCAAACCACTAACAGCAGCCTGGGAGCCTTTAAGTAGGCCCTAATTAGCACTGATAGATTTCTGGGTGCTCTGAGGCTGGGCTGAGCAGCTTTTGCAGAGCTGGGAGGCAGTCTCCTCCATCCCTTGAATGACAAAAAAAGCTCATTGGGACTTGTTTTTGAAACAGCTCAATAAAAGTGGTTATGACATGGCCACAGGCCTTGACTGAACAGCTGATCCAACAAAGAAAAGAGGTGAAACAGCAATGAATTAATGTTTCTTCTTGTGCCATCTCCAAAAGATGAACTTCCAGAGAGCTGCGGGTTTGGATTTCAGCTGCTTATCTGCATTTTCTCCAGCCCTTTGGTTCTGCAAAGTTGGTGGTGGTTCCTATTAAAAATGTGCCAAGTCATAAACTCCTGGTACTTTTTAACTGCTCTGTGTTTGTTTGATAGTTTATGAACTGTTTCAGAATTATTATTATTAGGTTAAGTCTCAGTGGCTTATGCTTTTAACTTGGCATGCCTCCAGCTGTGACAAATATGTGTGGGTCAAAAGGATGTGGCCTATATGTCTTTTACTCACAGGGCTATAATTTTGCATGGATTCTATTTGAGTAGAGGAAAAAAAATCTTTAAAAAGTCAAAAGAAGAGACAAATTGTTCCATAAGAATTAATAAATCCCAGTTTCCATGTGTTTGTAGCAATGTTTCATCCCCAACATTTTCCCCTTAGAGACACCTTGCTAGGCATTTACAGTCTTAATCACCCACTCTCCATGACCTCTGGCACTCCTCCACCCACACCAGCTCCTTACTATGAGCTGGATGCTTGCACTGTAAGCTGGGCTGTGTTAGGACAGAGCTATAGCTGCTGTGACTGGCTGGCCCACACATGAAGACCAGCCAAAGGATTCCCCACTACAGTCCCCTGTGGTGGATCATCTTTGGTCTTGCTCAGAGGACTATGTCCCTCACAGTCTGTGCTTTGTGGAGAGGAGTAATCTTGATGTTAGTGCAGTGGAGGTGCAGGCTCTTCACTAGTGAATGAAGGCACACTGGAGATACCTTTGCTTTTCTTTGTCATCTTCACATACCCTCTAGGTGCTGTCACTGCGTCCTGGGGAGTACATGACACACCTTCTGACATTTGGTTCATCTCCTGAGTTATCGTTCATCAGCCTGGGTTCAAAGCTGCTCTAACCCCGTGGCCACAGACAAGTGCCTGCTTTGATTCCTCTGTGCAGAGGAGCACAGCTATGCTGGGTTTGTTTGCCTCTTTGCAGAGTGTACGCTCTGTATGTGCCTGTAGGACACTTAAAGCCATGGGACCCAGACTCATCTGTTGACCAATACTGCTCTGCTGCTGACTCAGCAAGAGCACAACCTCGGTGCCCAACTGGAGAACCTCTATCACACAAAGCAAATGCACTGACATCTGCACAAGTTCAAAGAGGGTGCCCTGACTTTCAGGTGTAGAATAATCTGGAATCCCGTGTTCTTGTCTGATCACTGCAGTGGTATTAAACAAACAAACAAAAGCCACAAACCCAACAGCAAAAAAAGTGTGTTGTGTTTGGAAAGTTAATGCAGAAGGGCAAAGGGCTTTATCTACAAATGAAAGGTATGCAGGAATGAAGGAGGAGAGGAAAAACCCAAAACTTACACAGCTTAGGGAAAAAAGGGCAGTTAAGAAGGGATTTAATTGATAATGGTTTAGATAATGTCAAGTGAAGTTTCTATTCTCAGCCCAAGAGCAGATGATGAGGCAAAAGGACTAAATGTAGAAATTAAAGAAATACTCATTCAAAGCTAAACTGAGAAACCTTTTGTCACACAGAGAATCATAAGAGTGTGAGAAGTCCCAGCAGGAGAGGTTCTCAAGGCAAAATAACACTGGGGGCATTCAGGAAATAATTAGCTGGCTTCCTGGAGGGAGCAAGTAGATGTGTATGAGGAAAGGAGGAGTGTGCGAGAGGAGGGGGAGGACTGGAAGAAGGTAAGATTCTAATAGAAAGAATGGATAAGGAATGTGGAGCCTTTAACTCATTCCATGCAGGGGGAAAAAAAGTAAGTAAGCAAAGGAAGATGAGGATATGTTATGCTGAATTTAATGAGCTCCTCTGGAGTGCCCATCCAGATCAGACGTGTGAAATGAGGCTCCTGGCTCAGTTGGAGATGAACTGTCCCCAACTCACAGCATCATCTCTGTGGGTGGCAACTTGCTGCAGAACAAAGTGACCCATGGACTGCTCCTGATCCCTGCAGCCAGTGCACATACATTGGTGGGTGTTTTGTCTTCCCCATTCATGGTTAATTGCTGAAACCATGCCCGGTTGGAGCCCCTGGTATGGCTTTGTAGCGCTTGCTGGGTTGACCTGGCTTGCTCTTGCATTGATCCCCATTTCAATCAGGGATTACTGCATTTGGCAACAAAACTATTATGACCATTATTGATGCTGCTGCAAATCAAAGCACTTCTGTAGGAACAATCCTTCCGACCCCCATGGGAGCAACTACCCATTCCATCTATCTCAGACACCACAAGTTGATATGGAGTTGCCCTCTAAACATACCTGTCTCTCTCAGTTGACTACAACTGGAGGTCAGATATAACCATCACACTGTCAATGCCTGACTTTTGGGTGGTTCAAGCTGTGAGAGGCAAATCCCACACCACAAGCAAAAAAAACAGTGCAGAGCAGGCCTTGGGTTTTTTTGCCTAGAATTTCTTTGAGCACTTTGATGTCATTACCCTTTTGCAAGTACCTTCTGATAATTCTTGTGCAGGAAGTTTCTGCCACAATTGCTCTAATCTCAGTAGTTTCTCTCTCTCCTTTTTTTTTTTTTTTTTTACTGTAAAAGTGATAAATGATGATGCTTTAAAATTAATTTCCATTCTAGCAGCCCATGACAGCCCCTTTGTCTGTGTTACTTGGGATAAAGTAAAAAAAAAATTAAGAAAGAGATTTCATGGGTTTTATCCTCAGCGCTAACACACAAGAAAACCTAAAACAGTAAGGAAAAAATAAGCACTGCCAAAAGGTAGAAGAGACACAGAAAGACATATTAAAGATGTTTTTCTCTATCACTTATATCCTCTGATTTTCTCCTTTCACAACCATATCCAAACCAAAGGATGTTCTTTTTACTAGAATATGTGGAAGGTTTCTGGGCAATAAGCTTAGATTTCCTACATATCCTCCAAGCAGGTAGCAAACATCTTACCCCAACTGCCTGTCAACCCTTAATTGGAGCACTCACCTTTAAGGAAAAGAGTTCACTGTTTGGGCCTATTCAACATGTGGCTTTTCAGCAGTAACTGCTAACGAGGACACCAATTAGCACTAAATGTACTGGTGGCTTTTGCTATCTAAGTAGGGGTCTACTAGGAACCAAAGTGAGACTGGCTCAGCATCTGACCTGACCATTTAGCTCAGGCCACTGAACAGCTGCCAGAGGCTAATCACTGCAACCCATTACCAGTCTCTGCTAGATCTGAACCACTGGCTGAGACATCCAGGTGCAGTCATGTCCCCATGACAGTCTCCCCTCATCCTCAGAAAGGTTCCCTGTCATTAGCTGTCCCTCCTTCCACAGTTTCACTCCAATCTCTCACTGAAAGAGGCAATCTGTGCCAGTCTCTGCCCTTGCTTTCATGCAATGTCCTGTTAATGACAAATCCCAATAAAAGTGGTTTGTAGACCGCAAGCAGCAGCTGGTCTGGAGTGTTTCAGAGCTGCTAGATACTAAGTATGGGTGGGATGGATTGCAAACGCACAGGTCAAGCCACTGAGAAGGGGCTGAGAGAGCATTGTATATATCTAGGTGGTCTGAGACAATGGATTAGGATATTAATTAAAGTCAGAGCTTAGGCACCATTGCTAGAAACCTACCTCCGGTCTGTCTCTCGACACCAAATGATCTAGCTCAACATACACCCTGTTCTATTGGGTATTTTCTAGCAGAATCTAAACTGCCATCTGAAAGCAGCCCCAAACTCAGGTCTGAGTCCAGGCAAAGGAGCTTCCCACTCTTCACAGGTGTAGAAATCCAGAGCAGGTTTCACAAAGAGCCGTCCCTTCTCCCCCAGATACCTGTGGATCTCTGCTGGAGGCCTTGAGGCAGCCCCTTTCCCCAAGGGAAGGGCCATCCCAGAACATCCCAGCAAGAAATCACACTGCCTGAGCAGAAAACCAGTTTCCTGCCTTATTGCTTTTCTGCAGTGTGCTGCCACTCATTCCTATCACAGCCTGCCAGTGCAAACAGCAAACACACAGTGTAGCACCAGTCACGGCTAAGAAAAGGTCACTGAAGCCTAAATCACACTCCCAGGCTATCCCTAAGGAGATGGAGGAGAACAGGGCACTGTGGCTGCAGGCTGAGGTTTAAATGGGACAAAATGACGGGAGAAAGGCCTTCCCCTGAGGCTCCTGACAAGAAGTAAATTAATGAGGAGATACAGCAACTGGAGATTAGCATTTGGGCTTATTGAAGGAGAAGTGATTGTAGGAGGTCTGGAAGGGGACAACAGAGAGTGTATAAACCCTTTAATCTGGCAGATAGTGGCTGTTGGGGATACGTGTTCCAACCTGCTCCATGACACTGTAGAACATGTTAGCCTTTGTTCTGGTTTAATTGGAGCTTTGCAGTTGCTCTTGGTCACTGCTAATTGCCTTAATTGAAATGGCGCGCGCCTGCGCAAGCGGGAATACGCGCCTGGGAGGGTTTGAGAGGAAAGTGCATCCCAGTGTTCTGAGCCATTGTCCGATGGGTTTGGGCTGCATTCTGTGATTGCATCAGCTGCCTGCTGCGCTTTAGAAAAGCTGGCTGGATTTATTGCAAGCTTATAAAACCCCATCTTTAGGCCGTGCTGGTTGCACTGGGTTACTTAAAGGAAGAGGAGAATAGAAAGAGACCAGAGCAGTTGTCTGGTTGTGCAATGTTCACCCTGCTGGGGTGGAATCTCTGTCTTCTCCAGCTGACTGTGCTTTGTATGTGCAGCAAACTGAATGTGTTTTGTGCACAGAATTTCTCCAGGCTGAAGGTGATGAAACAAGGTAGTACTGGGAGCCTTAGAAATATCGTAAGGCACATTTGAGTGGAGGAGGAGGCGGAACCTCATCTGTCTTCCCTATCTCTGAGTAGATGTGATCTCATCAAGCAATTGAACACATAACTCAGTGCACCTCTGTACCCATCCTGTAATTGCAAAATACGGTAATAGGCCGTAGCCCAGTGACAGGTGGCTCTTCGCCCTCGCAAGTGCCTCTTCCTCTAATCAATTGTCTATAATGGTGTGAATCCCCACCCCCCTGAAAGCAGGGTCCATCACTCCATTACCTTGCTGAAGGCTCTCAGCTCTAAGCAGTCACATGAAAGCTGGGACTTCAGTCAAACAAGTGCCATACTTTGCAGTGAGAAGCCTGAGCAAAAGGCAGGACCTAAGAAACATCTCTCTATATGGTGTTCCCATAGAACCACAGAATCACTGTGGTTCAAAAAGTCCTTTAAGATCATCAAGTCAAACCATAATCGAATTCTACCATGGCCACTACTACACCATGTCCTTAAGCACTGCATCTAGATGGCCTTTAAATACATCCAGGGATGGTGATTCAACCACTTCCCTGGGCAGCCTGTTCCAGTCTTTCTGGTACAGAAGTTTTTCCTAATGTCCAACCTAAACTTCCCTTGGCAAAACTTGATGCCATTTCCTCTAGTTCTAGACATACCGGCAGCTGACTGCCTGGGCTCTTCTAAGGTCATAGAATCACGGAATCATAGAATTCACTGGGTTGGAAGGGACCTTTACAGGTCACTTAGTTCAACCACCCTGCCGTAAGCAGGGACATCTGCAACTAGAGCAGGTTGCTTTGACCCCCATCAAGACTGACCTCGGATATCTCCAGGGATGGGGCCTCCACCACCTCCCTGGGCAACCTGTTCCAGTGCTCCACCACCCTCATAGTAAAGAACTTAAGGTCTTTTGTTCTCCCTCATTCCACAGGGAGATGAGCTGCTAAACTCAGGGTCATGGACTCTGCTTGTGCCAGTAACCTAGTAGTTGTGCTGTTGTGACACCAGGACTAAATCCTTTAGGTATATTTGGGCCTCAGACTCTCCATCATTGCAAGGGCCTGGAAGCTTGCACAGATTTTGGCATAAGGAAGCTTTGGCAGCCCAAGAAGATGCATCACTTGAAGTTAATTTATAAGAACTTGGACAGGGAGAGAGTTCATTTAATTGAAAGATGTAATTATCAGGTGTTGGAGGCAAAGGGGCTCATTAATTTCTGAGACATGCTGTTGACTGAGCTGTCCTCATTTTCATTTTTCACTCCATATCAAGGCTGAGTCCATGCATCAGGGAGGCTAAAAGACACCAGATCACTGTTGGCCTTCTGTTTGTTTTATTTTCCACAGGGCAGAGGTTTTTCTTTAGCCCAACAGTAATGAGTCTGCAGTCCTGCCCTGTGTTGTGTGACAACAAGAGCTCCCGTGGGGATCTTGCTGTGATTTCACTGGGGCCTGGACCCAGAGGACTCACGAACCTTCTGGTACTGGGGTAGACTAGGCGAAGGTGGAAGGTGATGGATTACACAAGCTACATCCAGTGATAGAAAGGAAGCTGGGAACTCTCTTAACACATCTCTTCTCCTTCTGTTAGCTTTAAGGCTTATAATCAGTCCTGAAATGAAGAGGACCGTGGTGCTTAGAGGATACAAGGGCTCCTACACGAGGGAATCCCAGAGGGGACCACTGAGTGGTGGTGGCCATAGGCCAGCTGTGTCCTTTGCCAAAAAAATCCAAATTACAAACCTTTCCAGCTGGATTTTGACACCCATCCCACTCTTAGTCCCTCCTCACCTCTGTCCCTAACAGAAACTAGAACTACCCTGCTGTCACCCTCCTCGCATTGGCATTCCCACCAGCTTGCCAGTCTGCACTTAGATTTATGATTTATTTAGAATTGGATTACAGGGAGGCTCGAGGCCAGCACTCCCTAATCCGTCACCGTCCCCACCACGGCCATACACAAACATTTGTTTTAGCTGCGTCAGCATCTCTGGCTCCTGAAGAAGGACGCCCATTGTTAATTGCTATAGCAACCACGAGTCAGGGTTTGGGCTTTTTTTTTTTTTTTTTAATACTCCTTTCCCAGCCGAAAAGCACTGGCATTGTCAAGTGATAGATATTTATAACTTAATATAACAGTGGCACGTCGAAGTTACGCTGCTGAAATGCATCACAGCCCGAGTTGTTCTGTTATTTGTTTTTGTGCTGAATAGCAGTGAGCGCTTTAAGTTATTGTCCTCACACACCCATAAAGAGGGAAAAGAAGGGATGTATAATTGTTGCTCATATTTATAGCAATTGGATGCAGAATGCCAGGGTGCAAGGAAGTCTGCTTTCAGCAATGTCACCCAAGATGATACCAAGGACCACGTTCCCTTCAAATACGCTGATCGTGAATGTCTATTTGAATTGGGAAATGAAGGTTTGGGGCTCGGATGAACAACTGATTATGCCAGGGATATTTTTGGCCCCAGCTGGCTAAAGTTTGATGAGCTAAGATAAGAGCACGCTCAAAAATGTGGAACCAACACAAAAATAATGAGTAAGCCCTTTGAAATTGCAGAGCACAAGTGCAAAGCAGGAAACAATCCATCTTTAATGCACCATGACACACATGCAAAGAATTTGCAATCAGCCTTTTCTTACCATTTTACAGACAAGGCCCTTTGGAGCTTTATTCTTTTCCAGGACCTCCTTGGAGGCATGGTGCTCTGAGCACATGCCTAGTACCTGTTGGGACAACTTGGTCTCTGGTCTCTCCTCACAGATTCTGGTGGTACAAAAAGATATAGGCTTAGAAGAGGGGCCTGCATGGGCTGTGCCATGAAAAATCCAAGTTGCTTGTGACTGCAATAGGGCCTCTAGCCAATGGCCTTTGTGTGCTGGGGTAAACTCTGTCTACGTATGAAACAGCAGCACGCTACAAGGAAAATTAGGCATCAGTGAGGGTCAGGTAGGAGTTAAGGTCTTATCAAGGTCATTGGATAGATTAAAAACCATGTAGAGGCACAGAGGAAATCTGAAGGAAAGAGTGAGCCAGAAGAATGGGTAAGCTTTCTCTAGAGAGTTAGGAAGCCTTGGAGATGACAAGGCCTACATGAGGGACAGTGCTGCGGCTGCTATAGAGAGCACCTGAAGGAAACAGAGCCATCAGGGTGGAAATCAAGGAGCCTCCTAAAAAGAAATGCAACCCTCTGTTTCACCCCTCTGTGTCCAGGTTCAGCTGTTCATGCCTCATCTTCCCATGGTCTCAAAATCTGACTTCTCATGCTGTTTGTGCTTTGCAGTCCCAGGCTGATGGGGTGTGGGAGTCCTGCAATCCCCTTTTCTCTCTCTAGGGAGAGAAGGGGTTAGGGGGAAGGAGAGCTGTGGTGGGACCATGGATGGAGATCATAGTGCAATGACACTGGATAATGTGAGGACCTGTCTTAAAGAAAAGGAGAGACACTTCTCATTCTCCTGGACACATTCTGGGATGAGGCTCATTTGCTCCTCTCAACAGTCTACTTGCAGCATGAGCCCTCTCACTGCACATCCTTGGAGGAAAGTCAGGTAGACTACATTCATCTCCTCCTCCAGAGTGCATTCTCCTCTCTGTTCACAGACTACTTTTATTGCTCAGCCTCTTGAATGAGTCTTCCCCTGTCTGTTGTGGTTTTGGATAGTTTATGGTAGGTCAGTTTATGGTAGGTCATCCTTATGCTGAAGGAGAAAGCTCCCCAGCTCAGTTGCTCTCACATTAGGCACCTGACACTACTTCCCTACAACTGCTAGGTGGTCTGGGAACTGCATAAGAAATGGCTCATGGAGCTGAGGTGGAACGAGGTAGGGGGAGATAGGGCATACTCTTAAACAGCTTTAAAACCCATCAGTGATCTGATTTGCTTTCTGAGACTGGTTTAGTTCAACAAACAATTGCAAGCTACACAGTCGCAAGGTAAAATGAAAAACCCATGGGCATTAATTATATATATAGATATTAAAAAAGAAGCTACTGCTTAATTATTGTTTGCAAATCTCGGTATTTAAATTGACTTATTTGCAAATGTCTGTTTAGAAATTGACTTTGTAATTATAAAGTCGGTGCAGGCATATCACAGGCCCTGGAGGGGTCTCTAACGAGGAATGATAATGTACCAGGCAAAGTGAACTATCCTGAGCTGCATTTTAATAACCAAGAGGTGCTTGGAAGGGGGAGTGGAAGGTCCGCAAGAAATCCCAAAGCCAACAAGAGAAGCAGCAAGAGACAGAGGATAGAGAGAGCTGGCTCCACAACGCAGAGGGCTAACATGTTTGAGAAGGGGCTTCAGGGGAAACAACATCTCTTCCTGAAGCCCCTGCAAAAGGAATGAGTTGGCAGCAACCTCGGCTTCAGCTCCTGAATGAGAATGAGCCAGGCTGCTGGCAGCAAACTGCTGCCTGATGCAAAGCTGTAGCTCCCTACCGGGGGAAAAGATACTGCCCAGCACATGCCCATCCATCCCCTCTCAACCCACACTCCCTCCCTACAGACTGGGAGTCCATGCTCCCAGTACCTACTCATGTTGACTATCCATAAGCCCTTTCATGGGCACGTTTGCATGCAGGACTGAGGGCAGCTGATCTCCAAAATATTTCTAAGTAAGGTGGTTCCCAAACCCAAAACACCTTTCCCAGACTTGAAGCTGTGTTAACCAAACTCTGTGGTTAAGAACCACCTAGGAGAGAGTGTCTTCATGTGCCTATGGCTATGCTCTATCATGTGAAGCAGGTGACCTCTAACAGGTTAGAAGTTTTCTGGGTGAAGCATGGTATACTTTGCCAGGCCACAAATCCTTGTCAGTCCCATAGTATGTGCAATAACTCTTTACTTCAGCACACGTCCAAGAGGTACAAGTACACCAAGGGTGAAACAAGACTGTTCTATTACCTTTTTATCTCCATCATCTTTGACAAGAGCACTGCTAGGTCTCCAGATCTAACGGTTTAGGGCATTTCTTCTTCATGGACCATCACTATTAACTTTAAAACCAGCCACTGTCCTGTGATTTCTTGCACAGTTCATTAACCAAGAGGGAACAAAGCTTGGCTGCTAAGCGGCACATTAGCAAGATCAACAGCTGGCAGGGTGCAAAAATAATAACCAAAAAATATTATCATAAGCGAAAGCTCTGGGTTTTTGACTCATCTGCTATGCACAGTCATGTTATCCCTTATTCGTGAGCATTCAGACGTCGCCAGTATATTCATGAAAATGTGGCAGCTTAAGACAAGGTCTGAAAGTTAAATAGGATCCAGCATCCTACTGGAGCAGAATAATATTACTCTTCTAAGTGAAATTATGAGTGAAAGTGTGGTCCTCACGAAATCAAAGGCAAACACCCAAACACTTTTTTTTTTTTTTTTTTTTACCATCACTGTGAGGCAAAGGAACAGTGTGAATTAAAAACCAGCAGCAGTTTCCCTGACCAACAGACCCGTACCAGTGCAAAAGCACAACTCCAATGGACTCAACACCCTCCTGATCTGTCTCTCTAAACACTCAGCACTGCTCAGTGTTTGCTGACTGTTCCACTGTGCAGCTTCTGCCTATTAAATAAGAGAAAAAAATTCTGCTTGGAACAGCAGCATATGCCTTGTTTGAGAGAGATAAGAAACCCCACCCGATAAAACCAGTGACATGGAAGACCCACATTCCTTTATGTCTGCTTGAGCTGGCCAGAAATAAGATACATCCCATGGAGGCAAGGTAGGACAGAGCTGTAAACATAAAGTCACCACTGAGAGATGTGTTTGTAGGCACGTGTCTGCATAAACTCTGACAGTTTATCAGACTGTACAGGGAAACTAGCCTGGTCAGTGAGACTTTGGTGTCTGGTTGTCCTGCACTGGTTTAGTGCATTTGGGTTTCAATTATGTCAGTGAAGCATAAAATAAATAAATTAAAAAAAAAAAAAAGAAAGAGGAAGCAAGGAGTGCTTGTGTTGAATTGAAAAGGAGGGGGGAGAAATCCCTCCAAGCCTCTTGATTAGATTTTAAATATAAGTGTAAGCTACTTGTCTCATTAGCTTAAAAAAATTTGCATTGCATCTTAGTACCAACTTGTCTAACAGAGAAATGATCTGTTGTCCTTGTACAACTGCAGCATTTCCTCAGTGGGCCTTTGCGCAGTGACGGCAGCTTGCCCAGGCAGGAGATTCAGGCTGTAGGATCAGGGTGGACTCGTGTGAGCCTGCACTGACACACGTGTTCCTCCCCAGGTGGGTTCTGCTCCAAGGCTCATAGCATCCCATTTACTTTTTATTCCCCCCCACCACAATCCTTTAATTCAAGGGTTGTGTTAGGACAACAATTGTTTAAACAAGAAGCACATTACATTTCATATTCATGCATTAATTAAAACCATCCCAAATCTCATGAAGTTTGTCACTGATTCAGAGTGAATGGGACCTGCAGATAATTAATGACTCTCAATGACAGTTCTTGAAAAATTGGTTTCTGGCAGCAATCAGCATATGCTGGATAGGTTTCTATTTTATAAGCCTGTTCTGTTCTTAAAGATACAAGAAATAGTGAAAGCAGGCTGTTCTTTTCAATATTAATTAGACCATTATTTATTTGAAAAAGAGAGGGTTTGGGTTTAGATACTTACATGTCAGCTGCTGAGAATTCCACCCTAAGTCACTTAATAGCCTATTAAGAAGCGGTTGTGATCACTATTATTTGTTACAAACCCAGAAGCTGTTTACCAGATAGCTTTAGTTTTGATAATTAGTAAGATTACCTCTTAGCTCCCAAACCCGTGATGCCTGTTCTGGCATTGCCTTGAGATACAACGTATGTGAAATATGGTGCATCGTGCGTTCTCCTGTTAGGCTGCTGTAAGTTCTGCCTAAGGAATATGACTGTTCTGTGCTCCACTGTGGACATATCATTAAGCCCAACTACAATGAACAGCTATAATAGCAAACACTAATGAAGGGCTTGATTTTACCTTTAGGAGCCATGGAGCTGTAGACACACTCTGCCTTTGCACATCTCTCAGCTACCAGCCAAAATAAATGGTGACAAGGCACAATCCAGTGCGGCTAGCCTGAGTTAGCCAGCTGATGAGATGAAGGCAACCTAGATCTTAAGCTCAGGTGATCTACTGGAGTTCAAGTCCACCTAATGGACCCGATTTAAGGTTGAACCAGGGGCCTGATGGTTCCCTTTATCCTCTGATTAAAAGAGAAAATTTTTTTCCTAGGAATTTATTCCCAAGTCCAAATCCCAATCCTTCACGCTCCACACAGCCATTGCCCACATGTTCAAAGGCTCCATTAAACCTTCCCACCTTGAGTAGGTACTACAGTGCCCTGTCCAGGTGCCCTAGCTCCACGAGAGCATGCTACTGCAGCACCGAGATGACCAAGGTCTCTGCCCAAAAAAGCCCTCAGACTACATAGCATTCATCAGCTTCCATGAGCTGACCTTGAGGAGAGCACCTTGGACTCTCTCTGTGAGGAAACAGCACCATGTCTAATGAAAATCCATACCAAAAGGGTATGCAAAGATCAGACTCGATTAATTCTTTCCAGAGGTGCCTCCACAATGTCAACATTGATCTGCTTCCTAGTTGCATGGTTTTCTCTCTGCTGACAACCAGATGCCAGTCAGAGCTCTGCTGTATTGCAAATTTTAACAGATATGGAGATAGGATCATTAAAATACCCTGAGAATACACAGCAAGTCATTCTTCTGCTGCTTGTGCTAAGAAAAATCTCATAGTAGCACTGAAGAAATAAATGTTATAGGCCAATCTTATGGCAAAGAAGTTAATCCTACAATGAAATTGGATGAAATGCCTGAGGATAGGGATCAGTATGTGGGTGTCTTGTGCTGCCTATGCTAAAAAGTTGCTGCTTGATAAAGCAGCCTTGTAGGACAAGTGCAGAAATACACACACATTTTATTTCTAGCCATACCCATGGGAAAATAAAAACAGCCTGGTCTCTGTAAGTGGTCACCCACAGAGCGCCTGCGTTTCAGGCTGCCCTCGGATGTTTTTTCATTAGAGATAGCTTAGGGAGAAATCATTTCATCTAACCAGAAGAAGGCAAGCTCAACCACCACCTGTCTTCCTAGGTACACAACAGAACCCTTCCGATTCAGACTGCATTTCCACAAGTCTGGCTTTTCATTCAGACCTTGTATAAGTGAGACATACAGCAGCCACTCAGATTGACTTCTGAGAGACTCACCTTGAGTCTGGGGAGGGGGGGTTTAGCCCCCCCTTCCAATCAGCTATTAATTACCTAATTGAGTTCAGGTGCAACCAATCTCAGCTAATGGGCAGGGCATCTTCTCATGCTAAATACAGACTTGGGGAGATTGTGCTCTAAGGAAGTCTCGTTAACATCTCCAAGTAATGATGATCTGGTTTAATGGGGACTATTGTAATTATTAATAAAATCCACAAGTCAGGACTATGTCACTTTGATGTCCTATTTAAGACCAGCGTCATCATTAGTCTAAGATCTATTTTTTTATGTTGTTGTTCATCTTCTACCCTTTTTGGTTTAAATTTAAGTCAAATTCAGCTACAAAATGAAATAAATTAGAAACTTCCTAATAAGAAATAGGAAAGTTATAACAGAAATCAACACAAAAATTAGAGAAGAAAAAAAGAATTTTATTTTTTTTTTCCTGGGACATGAACTTTGAAATCAAAGCTATTTCACCCTTGCAAACAATCACCACGTGACAAAGACAACACATGCACCAAAGATATATCGAGGGCCCTGCTGTCCTAAAGGTCACAAGCATCCATGAAAGATCTCCTTGCCAAGGTAAGTGGTGCCCAAGAAAAACACACCAAGAATTACTCACCTTTCCAAAAAATTGCAGACAAATGAGGATCGCCTTTTGAAGGGGAGGTGTGATAGCAGCTGGATGCCTGCCTTAAAATGCCTCTTAAAGGCAACAGGAAAAAGAAGTCAAATTAAATCATCAGTTCAGCAGCATCTTTGCTGCTCAACGTGCTGGCACTTCTAGAGAAAGGATGAAGACAAACCAAGAAGAGATGTCTGTGCACAACTCAAGAGTCCTTTCCATGTGCTAATCTATTCCATGCAGTACCGGTGTCTCCCCTGCCCCACGCCTCTGCGCATTTCCCAGTGGGGCATTAAACAGCACGTGTGTGTTGCTGAACCTGCTGCTCCGATGCTAACTGCTCTGCCTGCCACAAACACGCCAGCCAAGAAGACATCACAAAAGTACCCAACCTCATCTCAAGAGCAGGAGAGGGAGAATTATGAGAACAAGTTTAAAGGAAGAGAAAAAGAGAGAGACGAAGAGATTTTATTGCTCAAGGGGACCAAAAAAAAAAAAGAGATTATAATTGAACTGCAGAAAATTCTCCACATCACAGGTAGTGGTGCCTGGGTTACCTCTCTTTATCTGTGCAATAGAGATTAGCAGTTGGGGTCATAAAGGGAAATTAAAGTCAAATAAATTCTGGGCCAGCACTTGCTAACTACTGAATTCCTACCATTTAGAAAAAGGAACATCAGGGCGACTGAGGTGGCAGAGCATAAGGCAGCAGCCAGCGGAGAGAGCCACGCTGCCATAGACACCGAGCAGAAGGGGCCAGACACAGACTGCCTTCCTGGAGCACTGCAGGAGGGTTCCTCCAGGAGTCAGGAACTGTTTAGTGTAGGTGCTGACAGACTCAAGCCCTGAGCACTCCAGAATTTGAGGCCTCAGGCAAGGTAGACATCAGAAGTTACTCTGGAGATGTGAGATATTATCTCCCCACTTTATTTTTATTGCCCCTGACCCACAGGTACCAATTTTCTCCAGAAAGATGGATGAATGTAAAGCATGTACATGCCATGACCAATTCCACAAGGAACTGGAGACATAACCTCAGTGCCTCTCCATGCCCAGACCCCACACACCTATCCTTCCTCCCATAGCTCATACGGAGCCCTCGGACCTCCCACCGAAGCAGATGAGGAGTGCTCACACACAACCACACTTCCCACTCCGTCATGGTGGCAACTGCCGTGACCAATTGCTATCAAGGGGAGGGAGCTGCTCCAGGTCCACCTGGCAGAGATCTTCAGACTATTTTTTTGACAGGCCCTTTGGGATCATCAGTGCTACTTCTGACTCAGTGCTTCACCTCTGCAGTGGGGCGTGCTGGATGACTGCAGCCAGCACTGCCAGAAACGACGAGAGGGTTTGGAGGCTGTTATTGTAAGACTTCCCAATCTGAGACCCCTTCTAGAGCTTGATTCTCCAAAAGTGCTGGAAAAAAATGTCTCTGGAAATTAGGCTTCTGAAGGTATCTCAGATACAGAATAAATAAAACACATGGGAGGAAAAAAACAGCCCAAAGCAGGCATTATTCCAAATCACTTCGGATCTGTTTAAAGCTTCTTTCTTTTCTTTCAGAAGTGACTGTTGCTTCTTATGAATGTTTTTCTTGGTCTTTCTTAAGTAATTTTTACTGACATTCACAAAAAGTATTACAGCATTGCTGGCCAGTAAAATATTCAGGGAACTTTCTGAAGGAAGGATGATGTCTGTATTGAGGTATCTTCAATTCTTTTCTCGGGAGTGCCAAATTAAATCAGCGTTCACCTTCCTCCTCCTTGCCTGGATGGGCAGTACAGGATGAAGAGGAAGAGTGTTTGTCTGTCAGAAACTGTCAGCAAGAGAGCTGGACAGCCCAACCTGACCTGTCCACCGCCCATTACTTTGATGGTGAACTGGACCTTACAACTCCCTGGCAAGCCCTGTGCCTCACAGAGCTGTGGGCAGTTAAGCACGAAACTGCCTCAGCAACTGATAGCACGCTAAGCTTTGCAGCAAGCAGCCTCATCCTTATTCCTCAGA
The DNA here is from genome assembly GCA_024605025.1 of Megaceryle maxima. NCBI lineage: Eukaryota > Metazoa > Chordata > Aves > Coraciiformes > Cerylidae > Megaceryle > Megaceryle maxima. Next base: position 230,619 of record JANHGN010017988.1, read on the forward strand.
ACTGGGACAGTCATATACATTGGGGTTATTAGACTGTCTTTGCAAGTGCAAAGAGCCTCATTAGGTTCAAGTGGGGCAAGGAAATTGGTCTTGCAAGAGAGAACTGGGTGTAACTGGAGTAATAAAGTGTGGGTAGCAAAGATGGACGGCGATCAGAGATAGAAATAAGCCCATATGTGCTCTTCTCCACTCACCCCTTTCAAGGGAAAGTGTTCCCAACCATTCATTCCTTCGCTCCCTCCCTCTTCCCCCACCACATATTCTTTCTTGACTTATTTGATGCTGTTTGAAATCAAGCACTTGGTTTACCCTTCTCAAGCGGAGCTGATCTCTCCCAGCATGACTCTGACTGCAGCGGGAGGCACAGCGGGATGCTGGATATGGAAACCTGGCATTAGTATCACTTTCAGATGACAGCAGATCAGAGAGCTGGACCTGGGAGCGAATTAATGTAGGGCTAGGATTCACTCGGAGGGTTTGCTGCTGTCATACTCCTCTCAAGATGTGAGAGAGAATTAATGCAAGGGGCTGGGATTCACTCGGAGTGCTGCGATAGCCGCCTGCCATCCCCAGGGAGCACGGACACCTGGGGCCGAATCAGCACAGGGGATGGGTTTGCTCCAGAGCCTCCAGGTATCCCAGGGAGCAGAGGGGAAGGTCACTTCTCTCCTGATGACCTCCCGGGCTATTGATTAATTGTCTGATCCACAATCCACCAGTGCAGATCACCGAGGGTTGGTTTAACCTCAAAAAAACCCCAACCGTTTGGCTCAGGGTCTTCTTGCTCCTGTGTGATCCTGAGGGATTCATACTCTTCACTCTGGACTGATGCAACTGGGAGTCGTGGAGAACCATTGCAATGCCCCAGATCTCTCATCAGCCAGTGGGCCAGGGGACAGGGCACTCTCATATCCGCTGGAACCCATCGTTAAAAGTCCTTGGACAAATACAGTAGCTGAACCCAACGAGGCCCCTCATCACTGACCCTGTGTACGGGCAGGGACAGAGCACATTCTCTAGGGAAGGAGGACAGCAACTAAACTACTCACATCTGGGTAACAGAAATTGGCTTTATGTGCAGGAGCTGCTGATTATCCAATAGCAGAGCCTCTCCCATAGACCTCATCCCTAAAAAAGCAGTGTCAGATGCCCTTAAACAATTTATCTCACCCTTTGAATCACAGAGGGCTGAGCTATAGCTTTTTGCCTACATGTGGTCTGCCAAAAGAAGTTACAGACCTCCATCCTCCCCCATTCCAATGTGGCTGACAAGGACTTTTACTGGGAGCACCTGGAGATTTTCTGGTGGCCACAACCAGCCTGGTTTTGTCTTCTGTGGTCCACAAAGCACCTCTCATCTCATGGTGAACTTGCTTGCCCACACTCACAAGGACTTGTGTACAGGCATGTTTGTTACAACCACCAACACAGAAAAAAACGTGCAGAAAAGATGGAGAGAAAGATCTGTCATTGCCATAGAAAGTGACCCACATTTTGGGGAGGTTAATGGTTATTTAGAACAACACATCCCTGAGCCAGTGGCTCTGCGGGGCAGGAGGCAAAGGGAGGATTTGCTCCCTCTTTTCAAAGGAAGAGAGAGGTTTGGAGCCTGGAGCATAAACACAGCTGAGGATTCTGAAAATAGACAATATCCTTCAAATGCAGCCTAGGGATGAGATCGAATCATTGTATACACCCAATTTCTTGAGAAGAGAAAACAAACCAAACCAAACCAGGGAGGAAGTAGGCCCTTGGAAGCAAAATAAAGACAGAACAATGGAAGACTAAGCACTGGAGGAGACAGCTTCACATAATTACATTGTGCAAGCATCACACTGGGAAGCAGCATATGCTGCAGGAGCCCTCACTGGGGACACAGGATAAGCAGGCAGGAGGGAGGCCAGGCAAACCATCAGCTTCAAAGCAGCACACACCAGGCCAAGTTCAGAGCAGCTCCAGCTCCGGTGAGGTCAGCATAATGATGACAGAGATTAAAATATCCTTGTGCTTAAAACAAACTCCCTTCCTTCCATCGCCAATAGCACCTGGTAATAAGCAGCAGGCAAGGGACTAATATTGTAACAGAAATTTGGGTCACAGGCTGTCATTTAGTAGAGGTGAGATAGGTGTACGTCACTCAGTGCCCCTGCGAAGAGCAGCGAGGTGGCTCCACTCTGCAAAGATGCTCGGGGAGTTGAGAAATGGCATTTAATTCTTTAACTGAGATCAGAGGTCTGGTCTCAGTCCATACAACACTGAGCACAGCGGGTTCTGCTGCTTGGTTTCTAGGGATCAACATCTCTGTATTTAAGCTGTAACTTCTCAGTGAAGTAGATAAAAAGTAAGAGAGTTGACAACAGTTGAGTTGGAAACCATGCATTGCTTGGGCCCTGCTGGCAGTGCACGTGGCTTGGAAAGCCAGGCTGAATCAGCCCAATGTTCTGGTTGTGGTCAGGTTTGTGTTGCTGTTTGGAAAAGCCTGACAAATGCTTTTGTGCCTTTGTTTCTGACAGCCCTGTTTATTTCATAGTTCTATTTTTAATTTTAAGAAGATTTTAAACGTTTGGGTTTTCTTAATGGGAACATCTTGGTGTTGCTCTGCAAAGATAAGTCTGTTTCTGGAGAAAAAGAGATTCAAGCTTCTCTCATGAAAATGTTCCACTTGCATTTCAGTTTCCTTTGCTGTGGGGATATATAGGAAACATCTGTATGTCCGTAGCTGCAGGGTCCAAATTAGGCTAAGGTGTGGGACCATCACTGTAAAGCCCACCTGGACATGCCCAGCAGAGCCAGGACTCCAGTGCTCAGGAGCTGCCCTCAGCCCGGGAAATTTCCCCATTCACCAATCTGCAAAGAGACTGCCACAGGAAAGTGATGTGCCTATAAATCTGTAGTCCGGTGGTTTTCAGTCTGGAGTTTGTGAATCCTTGGAGGCTCTCCATTATTTAGCTAACAGATCCATGAGTGGTAACTACAGAGACCGAGTGTGTTGTGACAGAGCTCACATCTGCTGCACAGGGTCTATGCCTCCTTTGGGGAAAAATGTAGGGAGTTGACAAACTGCAAGACGTGAAAACCATCTCTGCAGACAGGCATGGTGTCTTCACCCTTCACACAATAAAAACACAATGAACCTGCACGAGCACAGATGCACCTTAAATACCTGTGTTTACTAACTCAGCTCAAAATACCCAATCTATCTACATGTATTTATCTTCTCGGGATGGTTGTGACAGCTTTCAAGAAACAGACAACAGCGAGTCCCATTAGCAAGCTTGCAAATTGCTCAGAGAAATATGCCAGTAGCAGCAAAAAATGCCCCCCATAAGCACATTAGTGACACAGGGGATAGCTTCTTAAGTCTGGACATTTTGTAAAGTTCTCTGATAAGGTGAGTACCTTAGGATGCATCTCATCCCAGCCTCCACCTCTCCCTGCCTCCCTCCACTCTGACTCATCCTCCCCTCCTGCAAAATAAGGAAAATGTCAGTCATACAAGAATGTTCTTCAGTGATTCTGCTACCAATCCCCATCAGTCTCATTTCAATATCGACCAGCTCCATGATGATAACTGATGAGAGATGCAAGTGATGGAGGAGTGAAGAGAGCAGTGCTGAGTGGATCTTCCAGCCCAGATGGTAGGAAGTCCCTTGCTGTGCCTCAGCCCTATCCCATTTGGTATTTCAAAAGGGGAAAAAAAACCCCAAACAACAAACCTTTTCTTCCTTTTCTTTTTCTTTTCTTTTTTTTTTTTTTTTTTACAAGCTTCCAGTTTGTATGAGTGGTCCAAGCTAATCTGCATATTTGAGTGTCTGAGTTGAAAAGTTGTTCCCTGAGAGAGAATAAAGCAAAACAATGAAGGGCAGAGGAAGGAGCAAGGTGGGATGAACATGCCACTGACAATAAAAAACCTGAACAGCTAAGCTTAATGCTTGGAGGGATTTTGTCAATTTTTTAAAATATAAATCTCTCCCCTAGACACCCTTTTGGTCAGGGTAATCTGGAAAGCACCAGAGACAAAAGGTCAAGTGTTAAACTCCACAGCTCAAAAAGGAACAGGCTGGAGGAAGCAAGCGTTGCGCTGACATACCCAGGAGGAACAAGCATGCCTGAAAAGCTGCCTTCATTAAGTGCTCCATCAAATGGGGATTGCTGCACCACAGTCCCCACTTGTGTCCATCCAGACTTCCAGCACTGAGTTACTCTCCTCACTCCATTTTACTACCCCAGCCTGCAATGGACGCGTTGTTTTATACCCCTAATGCCGTTCCTCAGTAGCTGCTCAGGGACAGACTTTTAATATCCCCATCCTAAGAGAACCTAAGAGATACAGCTCCCCTGGCACACCAGGCACAGGACCGAGCTGTGAGCTACTGGCAACCACCACAGAGCAAAACACACGCATACTAATGCAGACCACATCATGGAGGTCACTGGATGGATCAGGCTTCTCATGCCTGCCTCTGCTGTGCAGTTAAGCTTATGAACAAAGGAGAACATCCATACATTAAAAAGGCAAATGAGGGGAAAAAAGAAATCAAAGGAAACCTAATTATCTTGTCAGGGACAGAAGTGAGGTGCTTTACATCTTCTGGTTGTAGAAATAGTCCATGGACAGAGAGCTGTCAGGTTCTACCCTAAAAGCAGTTGGGTTTCAAGGAGGTGATGTCTCTGCTTCTCTTCCTTCAGAGAGATATTTGAGCTGCACTAACAACAGTCTGATGTCCAAAAGGGGTGGTTATAAACCCCTTCCCCTGCTGTCCTGGACATCCTGCCTCTGTCCCTTCACTTAGCTCTGTTCAATGAGGCACTTCAGCTCTCTAACCCAAGGGAAGACTAATCCAGCCCCTCAAAAACATGTTAACATACCTCATTTAATATGATAGCACTCAAAATTTTGATAGTTAAAAAAATTTCCCACATACAACCAGGAGGTTTCCTCACTTCTCTTGCTCCTTATAGACCATGTGTCCCATTTCACCTTGACTTCTTTTTCATGTTGTCCTTCACGCTGGGGAAAACAACTAAGTCGCTTGGTAACGTTTCACACTTAGCTACCAGTGGTGAGAATGCCATTTGCCGGAGTCCCCAGGTAGTGGTGTTGCAGCCAGTGTTCCAAGCTCTCTTCCCTAGCCCATGTGCAGGGCTTAGTCCTAGAGACTGCTGCACTCATGCTGCCTGGTGGTGCGGCCAGTATGAGGTGGGCCTTAGGTTTGAAGGGTCTCAGAAGCCCATTTCTAATGTGTACTCCCCTTAAAGCTAAAAATCACTCTGGGAGGGGGTTAACAAGCCAATAGTGAGGCTTTATATAGCTGGCTTTACACACATGTGCACCTTGAGCTCCTAGTGGCTGCTCTCAGAAATTGCTCTGAAATGGCCCCTAAGTAGGAGCAGAGTAATTGCAATGTATATTCTAATAACTGCAGCTATAATAACACCCCCCCGCACACACTTTCCTCTTTAGGCGTGATCTGCCAAAATGAGAAACAAAATTACTGTGTCTGTTCAGCAAATTCTTACTGACAAAATCTTTAAGAGTTGACAAGAGTAATATAGTGAAAATTAGTTTAGAAGTGTTTCAAGTTTCACAAAATCAATCAAAATCAAATTAAGTTCTGAAGACGCTGTCTATAGAGTTTAAGGAAAATAGACATCAGCTGCAGCAACACAGGATCATGGGCTCAACTTCTGAGCAGGAGACTTAACATCTGCTCTGCCACCTCTTCTGGTGTACAGTAGAGAGCTACAGTTGATTGCAAGGGTTTGCTGATGCTCTGCCTAATCTGGTGATCTTGGGTACCAACAACGAGAAACTCATTCTGAGCAATCCACAACAAGGTCCTCAGCACGGCACTTCTGCCAGCCTAAGGTTATGCCTTAACCAGTGAGCCATAAATCAGGGTTTAGTAAAAAAGAGCATTTTCCTTCTGCTTCCTGATAATTTCTTTCAAAATTTCTTCATCCCAATGACAGATAGGAGACAAAAAAAAAAAATTGAAGCTCCCCATGCTTCAAAGATCCTCATCAAAGAGGAAAATCAGATTATAAACCAGATTTATTGCAAAAGCTGGCAGAACCAAGTGTGGGCTAACCCGGGGCAGGGGCAGAGTTAAAGTCCATGAAGTATTGCTCATGGACTCTTTCCTTCTTGGCTGTGACCTCAAATAACTGAAGCTTATACTAGCCCCAGTGTCACTGAAGAAGCCTGAGACTCATTGTCTTGTTGAGAATATGTGAAAAAATACGTGCGAGTTTGTCCTGTTTCTGAGTGATCAGCACCTTTCTGGGTAAGCAGAGCACATGGCTTGCTCAGATATGTTGTCTCTTTTGCCCTTCATCCATATGGTACTCTGACCCCATCTTGGCCCTGAAGATCCAAGAGCTACTGACCTACAAATCCTCAGCCATCTGCTTTGCAATTCAGCCTCAGCCCTGCTCTTCAGGCTTGCTGTTTCAGCACTCACACTGGAGTGGATGGCTTGCTTTAGGTTTCCAATTATGTCTGTCTTAATTATATTCCTCCTTGGGGTCCCTGAGGCCCTGGAAATTTCCCCCCACTCTGTTTTTTCCCAAAACTGTGAGTCAACAGTTCAATTATAGTCTCTTTATACAAGCCTGAGAATTTGTTTCTTGGGCAAAGTTCCTTGATAAGATGATATGCTACATAAATGTCTCTAGCAAAACACATTTCACAGTGAATTTATCTCTGCACAACTTCTCCGCCTTATAGCACCTTATCATTCCAAGACGTCTCAAGGCACTTTCCAAAAGGTGTGCAATAATAATACTTCACAGTTATACACAACCTTTCATGGAAATATCTCAGAGTGCTGTATGGAGAGAAGCACTCAGCTCCATCAAACAGCTGGGAGTGCTGAGCCAAGGGATGTGCAAGAGAATTGCCCAAACAAATTAGGGAAATGTAGGGCTTCTGATGGAGTCCAGGACCCCAAAGAAGCCTCTCCTTTGCTGCTAATGTGCTTCTCAGAGCTTGATTGCCCACCACGTCAGTCTTGGGAACCAGATACACTGCAGAGAGGAGATAGAGCCTCATGCTCTGGTCTTGGGATGGGCACGTAGTTCTGTCTATCCCATTCACCCTACACCCTGCACAGGCACATTACCTAGGGAATAAAACACTCCAAAACTGCACGTGGGAGAAGATTTGTACCACATTTTGCATCTATTCCCAAAACATATTATGTCTGGGCTCAGCTGAGGATCCTGGCCTGGACCAGAGCTGAATAAAGTCTGTCTTCTTTGTGGGACAGAGTTATGAATACTGCTGAGGTCTCTACAGGACTGGGATTTCTTCAGAGAACTAGCCAGACGTGCATAGCCAATAGGTCCCTCCCCTGCTTTCATGAATACTTTTAATTCTTTAGCAATTAGACCCTAAATCTTGGACCACAAATATTCTTTAAAGTTTATTTATTCCTGACTGGGCTCTTACATTTTGCCTGGGAATCATTCCACCTTCTTCCATCTTTCCATTGAAAGTTTTTCCCTTCTTCTGGTGCTTTCCCATGTTTGAGATTGGGCTGCAATTAGAAAACAGTTACATGAAAGACATATCTTCTGGGGGATATCATGCAGATGGATTTCTGATGGGCTGCTGGATTTGGTGTTGAGCCACAATGCTTAAAGCTGCTACAGCCATAGACACAGATGCTGCCACACATATTCAGGCCCCATCAGAAGCCTCTTCTATTCCCAAAGCCTGGGGTTGGACTGATGTTAGAGCTATTCCTTGTCTTCAAAGGAGCACCTACTCCAGTCCCTATGGGGTACAGGCACTAATGCCACTTTCCTCCAGTGCTGTGAGCAATTGCCCACACACCTCCTGATTTGGTTCCCCTCTGGCTGGATGACAAGTGCCTGAAAAGCAGGAGACACATGCATAACAATGAGCATTCCCCTCCTTAGGGGTGAACTTCCAGCCAAATAATCAGTCTTCTTCCAGTATGTGATGGGAAACAGGCCAATAGCAATGCACTGGGGTCCTGGTTATTTTTAAGGGTGCCTGATGACTACTCAGCAAGCTCCTAAATAAATAACCTTTCAAAGGCACAGCAGCCTGGATGTCTATACCCTATTTAATCCAGATCCTGGTACTGACCATGCCCTTTCCCAGCCACATGACCCCACCCAGTGCTCGCCTGGTGCTGTGCTGCCCCATCTCCCATCAGCCTGGTGTCCTTGGCTCCAGCCCTGCCCGTCACCTTCCTCTGCATTTTATCACATTCAGCAACCTCTCCTCTCCCTCCTCCCTCCCAGCCCAGCTTATAACATCAAAAAATCACTTTGGCACCTTCACTGTCAGCAAGCGGCTGTTTATCTGCTATATCATTGGAAAGATCTCTAAAGCCAGGCTTGGAAAACAGCCCTTCTTTTTATTTGATGTAGGATCATCTGAAAGGAGGATGAGAAGTGGCGAGAATATGTTTTCCTTGTACAGATCAATATGACTTTAACCTTCCTCCACAGCAGGGCCTGCCTGCCCAGCTCCCTAGCTCATGTATTTCTCCTGCCCTCCCTCTTTACCCACCCTTCCTGCATTTTGGTGTTTCCAGCACTCCCGACACATGGACCTCTTGGTCCTATGTGCATCAGGGCAGAATTTCTGCCTTTTTGGAGCAGGTCCATACAGTCCAGGGAAAAGTTTCCTAGTAGGTCAATTCACAGACTGGGTAGCCCCACAGATTTCAGATCGCTTTTTTCTCCTCCTCACTCTACTCTCTTTTACAGGTCCTGTGCTGCATGCTACACAGGACTCGCTTCCAGCCGTTGGGAGTCACTACATGAATCTTCCATCTCTTTCTTTTCTTCTCCCCTTTTGGGGACAGAACAGTAGCATCCTTCTCTTCTGCACCCTTCACCTCATCCAGTGGCAGATTTACTCCTGCCTGGCTTCCTGGCAGCTGCTGCAGCTGCAGCTCTGAACAGGGGCTCCGGCATCTCTCAGCCCTGTTCTCACTGTGCTGCATTCCCAGTGGGATCAGGAATAGAGAGGGGTCCTGCAGTGAAGCTCTGAAGACTCAAGGTCAATCTAAGAGCAGCAAGCTCACTCCTGAGCAACCTTGAGAATAGATCAGTGTTATCATTTTGTACACAGGGAAACTGAGGATTCACTTGGTGGGAGGATCCAGACATGGTGGCACAAGATACGAGCCTCCCAGCTCATACATTAGAGATGTCTTTGATAAATGGAAGAAAAGCTGAGCCATGGAGAGCAGTTCATGAGAGCAATCTGGGCTGCTCACACTTGTCAGGTATCTACCATATGAACAGAGAGCAACCACCACTCACCAAAGTTTAGCCTGCCATTGGTGACCAGTGCCAAACATATTTTTAAAGTACAAAAGGAAAAGACCGAGTCCTTTCTCAGATCAAACTCCAGCAACAGATCCCATCCTGCTATTCATACCCAGAGACAGAGAAGCACTTCTTGCTTCTCAGATGGAGATGGGGGGAACAGGTTGTTACTATAATAGCAGTGAAGACGCCCACCAGTGCGCTCAACGGTGTATTTATATGTACACATGTAACGAGAGGCTGCTCGCCTTCCCAAAGCGCTGACAGCCTGAAGGAGAAATGCAAGCGCCTTCTCCAAGGTCACTGAGTAGCAGGGACTGGCATCCCAGTTTCAAACAGTGCTGGGAAAGGACTCACCCACCATCCCTCTCCACCTCCTCCCTTCAGATGTAACGTGCTTAGCCAGCTCCTGAGCCCCTTGGTTAGTTAATCCAGACTCGGAGGGCTGACAGTTATTGAGACAAACAGACAGGGAGTGTGACCAACACTACACAATCCGGTCCTTCATCCTTCACGCACGGCCCTTGCAAGAGAGGAGCTGCAAAAGCATTGCTCGGAGTGTAGAGAAGGAGCAAGAGGGATCCCAAGAGCAGGAAGGCAGTTTAAAATCTCACATAAAAAAAAAAAAAGTAGAACTGGTGTGTTCTGTCCACATCCAGCCAAACACCAGGTGCTGTCAGAGATTAGACGCCTTTGCAGATAAAACCAGGTAATAGGGCCTTACTAGATAAGGACAATAAGAGGAGAATAATGGGAGGGGGAAAAAAAGCCAGAGGTGAAAGAGTGGTGAAAGGACAGACAATAAAATGGATAACGGCAGATCAGACAGATCCGACACTGGGGCTGTGTGGAACCAGGACTTTGGAGCCAGGGGCTGAGCTGAGCCACTTGCCACCCTGCAGGGACATGCCCTGGTCTCCACAGCTGCTGGCACTGGGGGCTTGTGCCTCTGTGCCTCCCACCCACACTGCTCCAGTGGGGGATGCATGTGGCATCCCTGGTAAATTTAGGATTGCTGTTGTGCTGGTAAATAATGTGAACAAGCATCACTGTTTCTGGGTTGCCACCCATCCCAGATAGCCCAGTGTGATGGCCACACTGGAAGCAGCGAGTGCCAAAAGCAGCCAGGGAGACACAAGTGCCTGGGCTGTCGCTGTTTGGCTGGGAGATACCCATCTCCTCCCCACCAAGAAACAGCCGCCATCCAAAGGCGTTATTCTGCACTGACTGCAGCAGAGTTTCATCAAGAATGACCCTGGCCTTAGAAGTCAAATGTGATCTAAAGAGTTCCCTCCTCTGGAGGACCAGCAACTCTTCTTCTCCAGCCTGTCCCTTTGCTCCTCAGAGCCTGCACAGAATAAACGCTGCTCCTCTGCGCTGCCGGGCACCGCACGGCGACAGGGCTTTGAGTCTCAGCAGCTGTGGTTAGTGCCTGAGGGCAGCTGAAATGCCCCAGGGAATTTGCTGTTTGGTTGGAAGCAGGTAACGCCGCAGGACCGCTGTCCCTCAGAGAGGCCTGCATCCGTTTGAACCGCTCCATGGAAAGCAAAACAGTGGGTTTGATACATCACCCGCTGTTCCCTGCGCTGCCAGGGGTGATGTAACACCCCCTCCATCCCACCCTGCACCAGCGGGGTCTCTGCAGGAACGGGCTGAACTTTGCTTTCCTCTGCAGAGGGGATCTTGACGCTTTTACTTTGTTAAAACTCCGTAACCATGACTAAAGGCTTAGAACAGAGGTGTCAGCCTGTCACTGCTTTGCCAGACCTGTCTCTCCCTGTGAAGAAAGGACAAGGACACGCAGCAGCTCCCCAGGGATTACTGTGAAGTTTGCACCATGTGAGGTCCCAATCGCTCACCTGCCCGATGGCCCGGGCCCCTCTGTGAACTCCTCCACATAAAAATCAGCGAGGGGGAAAGAAAATAAGAGCAATCCTGCGACATCACTCTCTCCCTCCTCACCTCCCATCTCCCAAGCTTCCCTGAGCTGCTGGAGCTGTGGAGCAAGGCGGGACCTCTGGACACCTTGCATGAGAGGTGACCCGGGTCTGTAACAAATGGGCTCCCAGCCTCCTCGCTGCATGTGATGCACCAGCACAGGCAGCTCGTTTAACTGCCGTTAATTACACTTTGTGAGAGAAAGGGCCCTGCTCAGGTTGGCCGTTTTTCTCTCGGTTTCAAATGCCTGCCACTTAGGCTGCAGAAACTGCTGCATCCTGCAAGCTGGGCAATAAACCAGCTTTCAGCAAAGTGCCTACAGGGAGTTGTCCCATGGGGGAGGCAAAAGCTTAACTCTTCAGTTGCCCCGACTGCTGGCTCCTCTTCCATGGCATCTATCCATTACTTCACCTCACTACTCCTTCTGCAACAAGCTCCCCTGAACTCCCCATTGAAGGGTTCAGCAGTGAGCTTAAACTATTTGACTGGCTTGAAAAACATCAGTGTGATGCAGAGAGACACCATCTCTCCCGTGGGCTCGGCTGGTGCTGAGAGAGCCCAGCACCTCCTGCAGCTCCCCCAGCACAGTGCAGGATCAGGCTGTAAGCCCCAGTACTGCATTACAACTGGATGCAGCCACGACTGCTGGGGAGTGTCATCTGTCCCTAAGAGAAATATCCACCTCTTTCCATGATTTATCTTCTGTTTGAGTAGCCTGGTAATTCCCAAATCTACTATTCTTCCTCATAAATGTGGAGTTCTCCTCACTTACCAGCCTCCTTTTTGACAACTTAATATCAGGGGCTCTGGAGAAGATACTGCAAACCTGGAAAGATCCTGAAAACCTGGAGTCTCGCAGCAAGCTGAACACTCTGCCACCAGCCACAGTGGAGAAAACTGCATTCAGAGGAGGTTTAAAACTCGGTCTGGGTCATTCACAGCTAATAAATCTCCCTTTCTAGTTTTTAAGAAGCTAATGTTGATGTCCATTCCTTAGTAAAGTTTCTACCTTTCTTTACTACCTCTTTGGTGGTAAGAAGAGCCCTGCAATTTGAATCTGAATGGTGCTTTACACAAAATGTCCTTTGCCTGATGCTTAGTCCCCACTGCCACTAGAAGCAGCTACAACTGATACCCCTCACTGAGCTAGTGCATAATACAAACTGGAAAACTATCCCTGTACCTGTCCCAGAGGACTTGGAGATTGTCATGAACCATCCCAAATCTATCAAGGGGACAACACTGCTCTGCCTCCATCTGTGCCCCATGCACAACTGGAGCCAGGGTCCAGATCTCGGATGACCTTCCCCTTCTCATTTTCACATACAGGCTTCTCTCTAGCTGGGAAAGACAGAGACCATCAGCACATGCAGCATTTGACAGGAGACCCAGGTTATTGATTCACAGCTCTCCTTCCCTGAACTTTTCTGGAGGAAACCAGGGCTGCTTTGCATAAGGCAGGCATATGTTACAGCTTTGGCACAAGGAGAGCTGGTTGGCATTTCCTTGCCAGACTTTTCCCACCCTCCTCTGATACCATCTGCCTCTGTGAAACACTGAAACTCCCATCTGTCAATTTTACTGTAAACACACAATTATCCAGGCTGCTGGGGAAGAAAAGCAGCACAGCCAAACCTCGGCCATTCGTGGAAAGGGACAAGTTGGGATGTGTGGTCCTCTTGCTGTCCCACCAGGCAGCTTGGAGGAGAGAGCCAGGCCTTTCCATTTCCAGCGCTGCATCTCTAGTGGTGACTTTCTCCTCCCAGTGATGGATGAGCTGTCAGTGCCACCAACCACTTCATCCATGCCCTGGGCCTCTAAGAGCAGGATGCAGACTTGGAGCTCAGTCAGAGACTGGTGGGGAGCTCCAGCTCTTTTGCAGCACCCAGGTCACTGCAGCCAAGTCATGTCATTTCCACTTTCTTCCTTTTCTGCCATGTCACACCAGGGAGGACAGCCTGGGCACAGCCACCTCTAACCTCTGCCCAGACTTGGGCCATACAAAATATCAGCTGTGCAAACATCCCAGTGAGTGTCCACCCCAAAAGCAAGGTCAGCACTGGGGAAGAAGCCTTCTCTTCCCAGTTCATGACAGCAGCGTATTTGCAACCAATTCTGCCCATCCCTCACCTCGGGTTTCATCACAGCCATGCCCAGATCCTGCAAGCTTAGATGCCAGAACTGCAAGGGTTTTTTTGTTGCATTGTCCCTGGAAATCTCCCTCTTTCTGGCTGGGGGCAGAGTTCCCTGACCAGGGCAGACAGCAAAGCTCTGACAGCAGCCCCAAGCCCTGTCAGTCCAGTCATCAGCGGTCAAAAGATCTCATCAGTGCTCTGAGTCACTCTCAACCCTTCCAGGGGCAGCAAAGCCAAAAGAGTGGCTGGGCTGAGGATGAGCAAGCAAAGTGTGAAGACAGAGGGGAAGAGAGGAGGCTGCAGATAACTATGGGCTGGGGGCTGATCTGGGGGGGGGGTGGGAGGTGACTCTATTTTCATTTATTAAATATTGGTCCCTATGTGGTGTCTCCAGCCCAGAAAACAGCTCCACCACCTGTTTCATTTAGCTGGGAAGAAGGGGGGTGCCATCGGGTGGTGGAGGAGCTGGCAGATGGCATGTGTTCCAGGAGATAACACCGGGCTAGTTCAGAGGTTACTAATTGGGTTTCTGCTTGCCTTTCATATGCAATGCGAATCAAAATGAGAACATGAGGTTCAACACAGACACGTCGCCTTCCTTCCCCGAGGATGCTCCCCCCCGCCTCATTCCCTCACCCGCTCCCTGCACGTCCTCGCCCACAGGACCCGACTGGAGGAGGTGTTCACCATTCAGTCACAAGCCAAAACAGAAGGGAGAGGGGGGGGAAATAGTGACGAAGGCAGTGAAGAAGCAATTAATAAATTTCTCACCCAGGGCAGCCCCCCAGGTCCTCAGCTGGCCCTTCTGCACCCTCAAAGGCGAGATGCTGCTTCATACAACCAGCATGAGAATGCCACACCATGGGCAAGTGAGGTGGCAGCAAGGCCACCTGGCAGTAAAGAGCACTGGGAGGGCAGGAGGCCAGACTGATGGGTTCTGCCTCCAGGCAGACCCAGAGGTCCCCCACATGGGGTGCCACACATCTCCCCTTGGTGGCTCCCCCACTGGGCTTATCTTCTGGTTGCTTGGGTGCCCTTCCCACTATGGTGTGGAACAGGCTTAGGGGCAACACCTCAAAGACGGTGGCAGAGATACAAAGAGGAATCAAACTATGCCACTTTTAAGCAAAGTGCACGACCCTGTGTCATCACCAGTGTCCATCCTCAACCTTTACCTCAGGCACAGAGCTACCCTTGATGGGCTGGTTTGAAGAAAACACACTCAAAACCTTTCAAGTACTTTTGTATGTCTCGAGACTTCCTTCAACCCTGAGTTAGTGAGAAAGGTTCACACCCAGTGAGGCCAACAGTTACCCTATTAGAAGTACTGGGCAACACAACACCTTTGGGATATTCTCCTTCTCCTGCAGCCCCTCAGTCCTTGGAATCTCTCATGAACGTTTTCTGCTGAGATGCCAACTCATGGTGAGAGCCAGGAAGAGAATCAGGAATAGAAGGCAAGAAGTGTGCACACATGCCCTTGGGAGGGGGAAGAGGATGGAACTTAACCGAGAAAAAAAGAACATTTTTTAAAAAGAAAAGACGAAAACAAAAAAACCCCAAACTCTTCTTCAAAGCATTTTGCAAATATTGCTTTTTCTCCCCTCCCTCATTTTTTGACAAGCTGCAATCAGCATCCAGTGTTGTCACTCAGTGCCCAATTTCACCAGGGATAGGTATCCACAGAGCTCTTTAAATGAAATAAATAAATACATCTGGCCACGTATCGCAGGGGTTTAGCTGGGAGCTGAGCTCTTTTGGAAATCTGGTCAATCATGGTGACATTGATTTCAGGACAATTGCTCCTGATTTACACTGGTGTAAATGAATGGAATGGCATTAAACTGCTGACTGGGGAGTCCATATGCAGGCAGAGCTCATCAAAAAGCCAAGTTCCCATTCTGTGAAAGATTGAGATCAGCTTCCCCACCCAAATCAGGACAAAAATGGTCTATTTTTCTTAAAATGGAACAGAAAGGGGTGAAAAAAAGCCACTTGGGTTCAATAAAAACTTTGGTTTTGAATGCTTGGCATTTATCAGTTTGACTCCTCAAAATGTTTTTCATATATAATAAAAGCAGGTAAGCCAACTATTCCTGGTGTCATAATGAGCCTTTGAGTTTTTCTTTTGTCCAACTGAAACCTAATTGGGGTGAGGGAGGACACAAATCTATGTTGTACCAAACAATCAAACCTATCCCCCCCACCTCCTTTCCCTCCTGTGCTTTCCACCATCAGTGAGGTTTCCGAGCTCACTTCCACCCAGCCAGGCTGCTTCCCTGAACAAACACAGCCCTGCACCAGCACCCCAGCATAAGCAGGAGCTTCGAAAGATGCACCTTCAGCAGCACGCAAGGCAGGGTGGAGAGATGGACAGGCAGGCTAAGGAAAGGGAGAAACAGCAGAAACTTTTAAAAGCCTCTTTTTTTTCTCAGGCATAAAGGGGCTTCTCAACTGAAGGAGCTGCCTGATGTAGCACTGGGGCTGTGAGGACAGCTATGGAGAGGAGGGGAGGGTCCTTCCCACAGTGTCACTGCTGCATATTTTTAACCAAGATTAGTTCATGGGGAAGGAGACAAGGGGAAGAGGCTAAAGCTCTTTGAGAGCCCCTCTCCTAGTTTTTAAAATACTTTTTACCTGGATATATGCCCCAGACATAAATCACTGTTGCTCAGGATAAATGGAAGCCCATAAGTGCCATGAACACTAATGACAACATTCATCAAACACTGAACCGCTCCATATTGCACCAGTCTCCAGGATGCCTGCGGACATATGGACCGAGCTCGCTCCAGCAGCCCCCGCTCCCCCCTGCACCCCTCCACTCCCCGGCAGCGAGCCTCAGCATCACCACAGCCAGCTCAGAGCAAAAGCAGGAGACACCAGCAGGCAACGGAGGACTGTCTCCTCAGAAATTAAAAAGTACACAGAACAACTCCCCTCGGAGCCCCATCTCTCAGCACTTTCCCATCCTATCGCTCCTGAGACACTTGCACTCCAGAGTCCCCAAAATCAGCTCTCACAAGAAAAAAAACCAAAACAACCCTCTATCAAAAGTCAGCAGCATGGGGCACACTCTGCAGCACTCAAGTCACCAACCCTCCAAGAGACAGTTGCTTACTGGTAATCCTGCTCCCTTGCAAAGTGAAGCACACTAGCTTAATTGACAAGGAAAAGTGGGCAAAGCTCTGAGAAGGTGGTTGGGGCTAATAAGAGCTGGTGTGGAGCAGCAGCAGTGTGTTAGGACCAGGCAGAGAATCGGTTGCTGAGAGGAATTGAATCACATATTTATCCCCTCGGTACTGAGGTGCCTTCCCTGGGACAGGGCACTTCTGTAAAATAAACTTTTTACAATTCTGTATCAGCACTGGGGGTCTCAGGGGACATCTAGAGTCCTGTAGATCCAATTCAGGACAACCTCAGAAGTAATCATTTAAGAAAAGAAAGGGGAAAAAAAGGGCCTGTCTCTGAAGGCACAGGTAGGGGGAGTTCCTTGCACGATGAGTCTGAAGGGAAACACTCAGTTCATGGGTTCAGTGTTTCACAGCACAGCCCGAATCAAATAGGTCAGTCTGTAATTACTTATATTTAATGAGAATTTTATTAAACCGAGATTTTTCTGCAGATGTGTTTCAGGTTCAAGAGTAAATGTTTTCAAGGTGGAATTACTGCTCAAAACTCAAAAGGACCAGAAACCTTTTAGGCTAAGGGAAGCCAGGTAATATCTATCCACTGCCTGATTCACAGCAGGAATCTAAATCTGGGTCTCTCTCACACCCCTGACTGAGCTGATTTCTTGCTAGACCAAACTCTTGTCCTCTGAAAAACCTGAAAGAGCAGGTTTTTATTTCAGCTCTGAATAGGAAGAAAAAAAAACCCAAAAGAAAAAAAAATCAATGTAGCCTCATTTCCTGGCTTTGAGCTTTAAGAACGAGGTGTGCAAGCAATTTCCTCCATTTCCTAATTTAGTTAAGAAAGTTGCAAAATTTGGGTTAATTTTAAACACAGCAGGTTATGGCTCCATCAACAAATGACATGGTTTCCCCCAGAAAAGCTAAAAAAAGTACAGCTCAAATAACATCCTAAGGAGAGAACTTGAGATTTTGTTTGCTTGCTCACTTGTTTTCTGAAAACCTATCAGAAAGTTAATTTTGTGTTTGAGCTAAAGCAATTGTATCTGAAGATGTTTATTACAGTTATCTTGCTGCTTTCCCATGGGCATCGAGGGAGGAATATCAGTATAGATCGAGGGGAAATGTGGCTTTACCCTGGTGAAAATCAGCACTCATTTCAGACAGTGCTTTGAATCCCTCCAAATATTCATGAACAAGAACAGTCACTCAAATGGAAATAAATAAAAGTTTTTTGAAATATGAAGCTGCAAACAGAAATGGCTGGTTTAGGCCCTTTGCAGCAATTATGGAGGAGATATTAATTTCCTAGCTTTTATATGCAACTAAAAAGATGCTTTAATGTAATTCTGTAATTTATTTACTCAGGGAAATCCCAGCTTAGATGCAGCATCTGTTTTCTTTCTCCACCTCTCTCCAAACCCCAGTGCAGAAGACTCTTCTTGTTTCTTAATTTCCAGTTACAAGCTACAAGAAAGGCAGATAATGCTCCTAAATTCACGGTGGTAGCCAAAATCACCAGTCAACTTACAAGACCCCCACCCATTGCTAAGGTTACATTCATGTCATCTCTACTTCAGTGCCTTTTGTCAAATCAAGGAAGGGATTAGGAAGGGGACGGCAAGGGGTGGCCAGAGGTACCAGCAGTGTTTAAGGCAGGCAGGATGGGCTGGGGTACCCCAGCAGGGTTAGGGTCTTTCTGAGCTGCAGGGGGGGGGGGTTGAAACCATGGCCTGACAAGGTTAGGAATTGAGCCACCTTTTGCCAAGCGTTGGGCAGAGATCACATCTGTCTGGGAGAGATTACAGCTTAAATAGGCAAAGAGGAGCAAGAGGAAACAAAAGCATGAGGAACTGCTAAATGCTGGTCCAGGACGATGCACATCACTGGTAGAGCTTGAAAAGTGGCCCAGAAATCCTAATGTAGCTGCAACAGCAGCTTCCACTGAATATCTCAGGGTGAGGAGCTGTAACAGCCATGTATTGCCTGGGGACCCGACAACAAAAATCAATCTTCTGAGCACAGTCAGCAGGGAACAGTGGATCCTGCTCTTAGGCACTAATGCCTGGGCCATGCTGCTTCTCCAAGCCAGAGATTTGGGTTTACAAAAAGAAAAAGTTTTTGTGATACATGTCTTCTTCAATCAGATCTGCTGCTCGGAGAGGAGTTAGAGAAGTAAGAGATGCAACATAAGAGTTATTCAGGTTTGAGCCCAGCTGTATCACATAGATAGTTTTAAAATATATATAGGTGCCTACCGTATACCTTCATCTTATTAGACTGAGGCAAGTCAAGCTGAGTTCTCAAGAGAGTTAATTTCATAATTCCCTCATTTCATGGGTGAATTTCATGCCTAGAAAAGCAAAGAATTAGTGGTATGAGTGTGCTTTGCAGGTATAAGACCAAATGAGATCTGGATGGAAGACACTTTCTTCCATGAAAAATGTCAAGTTATTTTTAAGGGAAAAGGAAAAAAAAAAAAAAAAAACCACCTTCATTCCCC
Source organism: Megaceryle maxima (assembly GCA_024605025.1). NCBI lineage: Eukaryota > Metazoa > Chordata > Aves > Coraciiformes > Cerylidae > Megaceryle > Megaceryle maxima. Next base: position 249,641 of record JANHGN010017988.1, read on the forward strand.
CATCCTGGAAGGTCAAATATTTTATTAAAAAGTCAGGAGAACCAGTTCTTAGAGAAAGAATGTTTTTATGCTTCTACTTCAAGAGAAGTTTAGTAACTTTTCAGTCACACTCTCCTCCTGTCCCTCTGAGTCACCTGTTCAGGGACTAGTCCGTGTCCCCAGGCCAGAGGGACAATCCCTCCAAAGGGGTCTGCACTTGCTGCTTAGCGAGTTGGTCCCAGCAGACATTCCCAAGGTGGCTTAGGAAAAGTGGGCATTGCAAAGACTAAGCTAGAGGTAGTTGCAAGCAAGTCCTTGGTGCAGGAATCCTGCTCCCTTTTTATCTGCTTGTGCCAATTGTGTGAAATGGCTGCCAAGCTGGGAAAAAAAAAAAAAGGAAGAAGTCCCAGCTAACTACATTCAGTGCAATTTTCAAACAAGCAGCTTTTCAAACTTGATAATATTTCAGGGGCCATTAATCAAACACACAGCTCACTGCTACGGCAGGTGACTATAGGTTAATAAAAAGGCGCTTGAAATCAAACCTAAAAGTGATGTGTGATAAGCAGCAAATGCTCCCTCTCCTCCTCAGGCAGCAGGAGCCAAGTGGTTTTGTTGGGGCAGAGCGGGGAGCTTTACTCCTTGAAGCATCTGCCCTCCTGTCTCCTCCTGCTGAGCTGTCAATATGTCCTCAGCACCCTTCGCTCCTTTCGCATCAAAAGGAGGTATCTCTCTGGCCTCTTATTTTCTAGGTGTTTCACATGACCAGGGGCCTGTTTTCTGTTTCCCTGCCTTACCATGGTCATACAGCCATAGAACAGTTCGGGTTGGAAGAGACTTCTAAGACCACTGAGCCCAACCCTTAACCCAGAACTGCCAGGGCACCACTAAACCACATCCCTCAGCACCACAGGTCTTAAACCTCTCCAGGGATGGGGACTCCATCTCCACCTTGCGCCAGGACTTGGCAACTCTTTTGGTAAAAAATGTTTTCCTAATGCCCAAACTAAAACCTCTCCTGGGACAAATATCATCTCTCTTTATCCAGAAGATCTTCCAGTGCTCGTGATGCTCAAGCCCCACAGACTGCATCCAGCTGAGTGAAGATGTCCACTTCTCCCTTCCTCCTTCCAGCCACAACCTGCCCTTCACCAGCTACTGTTTTTTGCTTTTTTATTCCATTTCAAGCAGCTTTTTGTCCTATTTCATATTCATAGGCAAAGGGTTCACCAGGGGAAAGTCAGAGACTTTCTGTGGGGAGCACGACCCAAGCAGGAGCCGTCCCTGTCCCCAGCTGATGCTGTCTGGCTGGGCAGCCTGCAGAAGCAGGGGAGAGCTGACAAACAGGGACAGGGGAGGTGATGCTCTGTGTGTGTCAGCTCGCATTTGTTTCATGGAGAACTGAGGAAGAGAGGAATTGAGAAGGGAAAAAGAAAACCACAAACACCCAGGTAATAAAAAAATTCAGTGCAAGTGACTGAGGGAGCCCATGCAGGAGATGGCACTTCTGAACAGCAGACTCTAATCTCATTACTGACTTCAATTTGGGAGGCTGATATACCCCTGAGGACAGGTTGATATTTTGATGCTCCTAGTTAGGGAAAACATGAACTGGGGGAAGCTGCATTAGCAAGCAAATAAATTTATGGTCAGCTGGCATCAAAATGAATCTGGCTGTTTGTTGGCAGTGTTTTCACAGTGATATATGGAGTGAGGAGCTCCTGGCAGAGCATCCCTCCCTGCTCCCCTTTGGAGTCAGGGCTTGGTAACAAGGGAGTGGGAAGCTCACAGGATTCCCAGTACTCCCACCATGCCAGAGAATGGGGCTGAATAAAATTATCCCAAGGTGAAAATTCAGGCCAGAGACAGGATATTTTACAAAGTGCACCCACTGCTGACCCTGCACCCAGCCTGGCCCCAGCCAGGTGCCACACACCCAGCCAGGGAAGTGTCATCATCACTGAAACAAGACCTCTCTGATTTATAGCAAAAGTCAAAGTGCCTGTGATTTCAAACAGACTCATGGGGGAATAAAAATAAAAGTCTCCCAGCAAGGCAGATGCTTGGAAGAGCTTCCCAGGAGGCAGGCACAAGGGGTTCCTGGCAGACCTTGAGAGAGTCACTTGGACTCATCCCGCTGTCATTTTTCAGACTCATGCACCCCAGAGGGTGGGAAGGGTTTGGGTGTTTTGGGATCTCTCACGGGAGAGGCCTCTCCAGGATAGGGGCATCTTTTCAAGAGGGCTTGAAATCAGTGGTTGGGAGGGAGAGGAGGTTTGGCTTGCAAGTCCCTGCTTTTCAGTTGAGGCGGGCTGCTTGCTAATGCAACATAAAACTTCAGAGGGTCTCACATCTTTACACAGCAGATGAGGGGGGAAGCCCCAAAAGCTATGAAACCTGGACTTTCTCCACTCTCCCTCCAGCTATGAAACCTTCTGCTCTGAAAGCTTCCTCCGAGGCACCTTGTGCAGAGCAAGGGTGTCAATCACAGGGTTTTGTCTTGCTCTTTTAGGATCCAGATCAAAACCCACCGAAGACAAAATTCTTTTCACCAACATCAGTGGTTTTTTTAATATGCTTTTATTTGCCATTTAGGAATATGATTGAATTAAACCTTCCAACCTCTCCCCAAGGGAAAAAGGGAGGAACAGCACATTCTGAACCATCTCCCATGTGCTTCAGGGAGAGAGACTAGCAGCAATTTAGCACTATCCATTAGCACAGAGAAAAGCAACTGTGGGGTCTGATTCTCTTCCCACTTGCATTGATGCTAAGCAGGTGTAACTGCACACACACGACTGCAGCCCCATGGGCTGGGGGGAGAGTCAGGCCAATCTATCCTTTCTACCTTCATAAGCACTGCTAAAGACCCTGCTTTCCAGCCAGGCTAAAGTGGGAATTTATAGAAATAATAATAATGATTAATCACGATTTACACTTCGAGCATTTTTCTTCTTTGGGAACTCAAAGCTCTTCTGAAACTGAAGTTAATTATGCTTTATAAACCCCCCTCTCGAGGTAGGTCAAGGACAGTTAGGGGCTGTTTCTACTTCCCAAGGAAGCAAAGGGAATGTGTGAGCAGCTCAGAGCCGCCCGTTCCTCCAGCACAGGCTGAGCTGAAGGACGTAGCACCAAGCTGAGACCACAAAGGGCTCTGGGGAACAGCAAAGCATCACGAGCTGAGGCTGGGATGACCCTGAGATCCCCGATCTTATTCCAGCAAAAGCAGCCTTGGACTATAGTTGGAAGCAAATCATCCCCCTTGTGGGAGATGCATAAAGTAATAATATTAATAATAATAATATTTATTTGTTTCCAGTGTGGGATATAATGAGACCTTTTTAATTTTCTCATAACACTTGCAGGAGAGTTAGCCATGGTACTGGTGATAAAGGAGGATAGGCCAAGTTGTGAAAGATTCATATTAATATCCCTACCTCTTCTAATTAAGACCAGGGATCTGAAGCAGGTTCTCCTATGTACCAGGTGAACATCTCCCTCCAGAGCTTCTCAGCCATTCTGTTCCCTCTTCCTCTACTCTTCCTTAACAGACCCTAGACATGAAAAACATTTTTCCAATAAAAAAAATGTCATTGAATCAGGTAGAGCCTCCCAAGGGCTTTGGACCTTGGAGCCTGCATTTCACACCAGCACAGAACCACTGAGCTTTTCTCAGCCCTTCCTCCTAATCAGGCCCCATGTTACCTATCCTGGAGGAGCTGAAAATACACTACAAGCCAGTAGCTTAGCTCATGAGAGCTCAATTAATTCACTGGCAGCCTAAAACCAGCAAAAGCCTCAAATTTCAGTAGTCCTGTTGGCTGCAAAGGAGCTTAGGAAAAGCACAGTGATATGAAACCAAGACACGCAAGCTAAAAAGTTATCAGCAGGCTGAGTCACTGCAGGAAGTAGCCTTGGTACCACAGCAGCTCAGCAAACCGCAACCTCTCTTCTCAGTCCAGATTTTCTCTCCTCCCTCCTTGTCCCACCTCCTCAATTGCAGCTTGCAACAAAGGAATCCTTGGCAGTTCTGTTCAATTTGAGTTCGTTTTCCCCGCTCACTGGGAAGTCAGGGAATGGGTGAGGTGCTCAATTCCAGGTTTCTCAATATCAAAGCCTGGGAGAGTTCAGCTGGGTCACAGTCTTTGAGAAGTACAGGAGAGAGAGCAGAGAAATGAGGAGCAAAGAGAGCTGCAGTCCCAGGAAGTGCCCGTGCAGTCAGCAGGGTTGCTGGTGGAGATGACACTGAGGTCCCCACCAGCCCTCCCTGGACAATCAGCCAACAGCAGCAACCTCCCTAGGAATTAACAGCATTGTAAGGTGAAAAGCAGAGCATTTAGTAAAAAAGAAGTCTCTCCTCATGCATCTCAAGGCATTTGCAAGGACACCCCTCAGAATCACAAACACATGATACAGGTCCCCTCAGCAGCCTCACCAACAGCTCAGCACATCAACCTGGCCAAGGAGCTGGGCTTCAAATAAGAAATAAGCTCACTGAGCCTGCACAAAACTCAGTACGGCTCAGGATGCACCAAACCTACACCCCAGGGAAGGGAGCAACTCCCACCAAGGTGGTGTGGACATGCAGAACCAAAGCCCAGAACAGCTGCACAAGCAGCAACACCTTGGTACACACGTGCATAGCAGAGACAAACCCTCCTTTGCATTATATCCACACACCCTCAATTGATCTCACGTCATAAGCTCATGGTGAGAGATGAGGAACATTCTGTGTCTCTCTGGTCTTGGGGTGTCCTGGGAAGGGGAGAGTGAGATGGCTGACAGATCTGGAGCTGCTTGGTGCAGAAGAGGAGCCCACCCCTGGGCAGCTGCCTTCCCCTGTGCCTTTGCATCCTGCAAGGAGCAGTTCTTACTGTCCTCAGGCAGATGAAGCTTCCTTGATAAAATTAAGCTCACAGGTATTAGGGGACAGGCCTTAATTTGGTTCATTTTCAAGGTCCTTCATATCTCTCGCCAGCAGTGCCAGTGCCTCAAAACTCCTTCAAAGAGCTGCTCCTTGGGAAGGCTCAGGCAGCCCTTTCCCAGCCTTATCTACATGTCTCAGAGCAACTTATTTGCCTAATGGCATTGCTGTATTTGCCACAAGACACACTGTGTACCTGCAGGAAGCAAGCAGAGCTGAGTGTGAGCTCCCCTGATGCAGCAAGTCCTCAGAGCACCCCTGCAGCCCCCTTGCACCCCTTTCTGCCTCCCACCTCTCCACTTCAGGCCTTTCCCTAAAGACAGCAGCCTGGGATGAAGTAGATGAACCCACAGAACAACTGACCAGCTGGGTATCTCCCAGCCATTGGATCTGTTAAATCCTAATAGAGTAGCTAAAAAAATAAACTGTAAATTAATCTATAAATAAGTACATGTTTATATGCAAATATTTACATACAAATATTCCTCTGTTTCTAAGTGATGTAAATTACAATTGATCCTGACCTGAAAATTACATAAACCCACTGCTCTTTCCATTGCAAATGAAACTCTGAGCACAGACGGGTCAAAAGTTACTCCACAGAAGATTTTTCAGGCAGTGGATGCTATTCAATGAATGCAAAGTGGCTGGTGGGAGCATGACAATTCCACACACATCTTATTGCTTTGGTACAGTTCTACTTTGCCATTTATTTTGGTGTTCTTTTTTGGACTCTTTACCACATTATCACTTGTAGAAGACTCCAAGTCAAGATGGAAGTGTCAGAGTGAACTTAACTACCAAAGCTAAACCAGTTCAACGCTGACAATAATAATTCTAAATGCAAATATTTTTCTCCAGATTATTCTGTTTTTAGAGAGAGAAAAGAAAAAGTTTTACTCTGCTTTGGAAGGAAATGAGCCTTGGGAATTTCTCAGGACATAAAATCTTGAGTTCAGCTCTGTTCTACTCGCCAGTTCCTCGCATGCTGATGCAAACGTACCCTACGCATTTCAAAACACGAGCCCCAAGTGCCATCCATATCTATTCCTGGGAATATTCTACTCCACACAGAGCCAGCGTTGTGAGGAAAACACTGAGACTTCTGCCAAAATGCACCCAAGCCTGTATTTCATCCAGAATTTTGTTTCTATATTTAGTTGTAGTGCAATTCCTATTGCAGTGGTTCTGGCAAATTCCCTGCAGCTTTTCTGAAGTTGAAAATTCAACAGGGTGTAAAAGCACCAGCAAAATTAAACAAGATGAAGGCCCTTCATCTGCAGGACCCCTCAAGGCCCTCGCTATGCGCAAATGCTGCGGCCAGGACAAAAACAGGGTTAAGGGTGGGCAGCTGAAATGGGGAAAACTGAGAACCTAAGGCTCTTCTCAGAAGGCTTTTATGTTATGAGGGAAAATTTCTTTGCTGAAAGGGTGGTCAAGGCCTGGAATAGGCTTGCCCAGGACAGTGGTGGAGTCCCCGTGATCCCTGGAGGGGTTTCAAAGCCGTGGAGCTGTGGTGCTGAGGGACAGGGGTTAGTGGTGCCTTGGCAGTGCTGGGTTAACAGTTGGACTATGAGCTCCAATTCTCTTCCCAATGAAATAACTCTAGGATTCTATGTTTTAGAAGCAGGATGCTTTCTCATTCCAGCAGTGATGCTTTCCCAGAACACAGATAGATTTGACTGCAATCATCCCAACTATCTCTCAGGCCACATGCCTCAGCCAGCCGAGCACTTTCTTCCTGCGAGGAAGGGAAAAGCTCAACAGACCCCAGCGCTGCCGGGGAGGCAAACTGGGACCAGTGCAAGAAACCCCCGGTGGTGGAGGACACGGAAGCTGCTCCTCTACCCCCGTAGCCCCGGCGAGCGGCTCCCAGCATCCCGGCTCCCATGGAGCTGTGCCGCCACCTGCCGCGCATCCGAATATAATGAAATCATGGAAATTAGAAGTATTGCACTCTCTGTGTGGCCAGCTTAGGACTGTG
>JANHGN010017989.1:0-29360 GCA_024605025.1 Megaceryle maxima
TCCCTGGATGTGTTTAAGAATTGTTTAGATGTAGTGTTGGGGGATATGGTCTAGGGGTGAACTTGTAGAGTAGGGTGCATGGTTGGACACGATGATCCCATGGGTCTTTTCCAACCTAGATGATTCTGAGATTCTATTTAACAGCAGCCCTTTTCACTACTTCTAAGGTAACCTTAAAGATGAGATTACATTTTTGTGCCTTTTAAGACATTTTTTAATTAACCAGTCAGTTATATGTAGCTATTCTTAAGAATTGATTTTCATAAGACTCAGATATATGCTAAACAGAAGGAGGGACTAGTTCCTTTGTAGATATAAGGCTGGTTCCCTTATGAGTAGCAACAGCCTATATACTATGCATGGCATGTGTATACTGAATCCCATTAATTTTTCACTTGGCAATTTTCTGTAGTTTTAAATCTTGATACACAGCTACATTTTTGTTTAAGATATAGATAACATTATTGATCAAAGGAGTAGTGTTATTTTTATCTGAAAGATTAAGTTAAAATAAAATTCTCTTGTTTGGTGTGTTGGCCTTGACTGGCTGTCAGGTGCCCACCCAGCTACTCTCTTGCTCCCCCTCCTCAACAGGACTGGGGGAGAAATAAGATGAAAAAGCTATTGGGTCAAGATAAAGACATGGAGATTGCTTACCATTTATCCTCACAGGCAAAACAAACCCAGCTTGAGGAAGACTAATTTATTACCAGTTAAAATAGATTTGGATAATGTAAAACAAATTTAAAACAACACTTTCTGAGGTGCAGCCTGGTGAGTCGTATTCCCCAGCTTTCCTTGCTGAGCAGCACAGGGCGATGGGGATGGGCATTGAGGTCAGCCTGTGACAGTCCCTCTCTGCTGGACCTTCCTTCTCACAAGTTTCCCCAGCTCCAGCATGGGCTCTCCGCAGGCTGCAGTCCTTCAGGAAATGTCCCCATGATCACTCCATGGGCTCCAGGGAAACACCAGTCCCAGTGCTGGGAGAACCTCCTCCTGCTCCTCCTCCCCAGTTCTGGGCACTCCCTAGGCTGTTTCTTGTAGTCTTTTTCCTCGCTCCTCACCACCTCTGTGGCTTTTTGCCCTTTCTTAAACACATTTCCCCAGAGGTGCCACTGGCATCACTGACCGGCTCCGCTGTGCCCTGCGGTGGGGCCATGGCAGAGAATGAACCGGCTGGAACCGGCTATGCCCGGCACGGGGCAGCCCCAGCCTCTCCTCACAGAGGAGGCCCCTGCAGCCAGCACACGGCCACAGACACACAGCACTGATCGGATCCACTGACATTAAGAAAATGTAAGATTATTAGGGCAGCACATAATGGAGAGGCAGGGAAGAATGTTTTTGGTTGGAGAGGCAGGAGGAGCAAGCTGGCAGCTAAGCAGTTTTAACACGGAGGGCACAAGATCATCAGCACTGAGGAGGGAGAGAAGCAGGTCCAGGAAAAAGGGTGGGATGAGACTAGAGGGTTTTGGAATTAGAAAGCTGCTTGAGTTAGTCAAATGCTAGTCAAACCCTTGTGGAAAGGAGTCCCTGACTGATTCTCTGAGAAAGTACTGGCATGGAGTCTGTCCCATCATTCAAACAATACATCTGTTGATTTTACTTAGAGTGACAGGTAAAGGAGTTAAACTGCAGGTCCCTGACTTTGGAAGGCTTGAGTGTCAACCATGTTTAAATTTAAAGTTGACAGTAACATAGCCTGGAGAAGAAAAAGAGGTAAGGTGGCAGCCTTTCTGCACAAAACCTTAAGGTGCTGCGTGTTGACTTTGCGTGCAAGCTGTCAAACTCTGGCCAGACGTGAAGGGGCTGTTGTGTAGCTCCTGGCCCCACAGCACCACATGTTGTCATCTGTCCTCCGTGGCTGCTGCCCACCACATCTGCTTCCATCTTTTGTCACCTCTGTGTTTTCTGCTGGCTGTTGCAGTGTCAGGGGTCACTCGAGAGATGTTTGCAGTTTGGTAGAACATCAGAGAACCAGGTTCTGATGTTTTCATCACATCCCAAGGGAATTAAAGGGGACATAATCAGCTGAGCACCTCTTAGGAGACACTTGTCACATGGCTGCACTAGGTCAGTCCTTAGATGGAGAACATGGCTTTTAACCAGTAAGTCTGAAAATAAGCATTTTCTCTTGGTCTCTTCATGGAGTGCTGAGGAGCCATTCTGTCAAATGCATGTGCTATTTTCAGTTTAGCCATAAATAGTTTTCATGTGTTTTGTTTTGATCATTAGTATCTCAAATTGGATTCCTTCCTTAACTTTGAGAAGACAAGTTAATGTGTGGTATGTGTCCCTGAGTGGATGAGAAATGAAACATTTTGACATGAACATTTCTACAGCTACACAAAAAGGAACTCGCTGAAGTGCAAATGCTGCCTCACGCATAATGAGCAGCTAGTGAAACTTGATTGCTGAAATGTTCATGAAAAAGTAATTGCAAACAGTATTTGTTCAAGTGTTAAAATATTCCAGTACTTGCACAAAAGTATTGGTGGAGTTTGCTAACCTTGTCTTTCACTGTTGTTTGTTCACATAAAATTTTTGCATATTTGGAAAGTTATCAAAAATTTGACAGGGTGATGTGATTAAAGTCAGGCTATCTGGTGAGGCTGAAAAAGGGAAGCAAGAGTGAAGAAAGAGAAGCAAAAGTGAATTAAGTGTTTTAAGAGGAGAAGGTTATAACTCTGATGCAGAAAGCAAGGAGAGGAAGCAGGGAAAAATATTTTGAGCAGAGCTCATGGAGAGAAGCAGCTGTAATTAAAAAGGAATTGGCAAGTGGGAACATATAACAATTTCATTGAAAGATGGCAAGTGATTTTCCTGGTGCTAAAACATACCGATGCATTTCACATAATTTTTTTTTATGTAACCTTTCCTTCATATGGCATGCTAATTCTATCCCTTTCCAGTAAGCTTACAGTCACTGTAAAACCTTGAGCCGTTTTTGGCTACTTTCCTTTCAGACACCTTTATTTTGCAAAGGAATAAAGTGGGGTCAGCACAGAGGAGCTTAGAAAGGGGCTCATGACAATGCAAAATTTCTGGAGAATTCAGGAATATGTCACCTGCTTCCAGGAGACAAAAAAAAGGAAAAAAAAAAAATCTCTGTTTAATCCTGGCCTTTTTGTGTTAGGTTCACTTCTCTCTTCTGACACTTGATGATGTCTTTTCTGAGTTTGAGTAAAAGTATAGTTCTCTTTTCTTGTAGATAAGTTCACTACTGCTGGGAGCTACTTTCTATGTGTAGTATACATGAGTGTTTTGTGTCCTGGAAAGTGAAAACTTTCCAAGTGTGTGTGGTCTTTACTCCTTCCCCCGGCCCTACAGTATTTAATGTCGGTGATCTGGCTGCGAGCAGATCTGCTTTCTGCCTGTGAGAAAATGGCGGAAGGCCTCTGGTTTGCCAATAAATTCTTGTGAAGCAGCACAAAAATGAAGGCTGATGGTGTTAACTGCTGTGCAGCTATCCTGTGGGCAGACTTCTCCCCATTCATTTGGGAAATTTTCAGTATCTGAGAATTTCAGGGCTATAGCTTAGTGCTTTTGTTTCTGATCTTGTAGCCTTGTGACTTGTTCATTGTTTATCCCTTACCCTGAAAGGAGTATAAGTTTTGTACAGCAAGAGTAAGTGCTCATGTAACTTAAACCTGTGTCATAATGCTTGCCCATGAGGTGGCTGAATTGGAACTGGACATCTAACTAATTTTAGATGTTCCTAATGTTTAAACATTTCATTCCTGTGATGTTATTGTGCTTGTAATGTGAATTTGTTGTTGGTTAAGATGTTTTTCTTAAGGCAATTCCTAGGTTCTTTCTTCTTCTTAAAGGAAACCAAAAAACACATAGATGTGCTGATCTTGTGTAGGGAGATAATACAGATTTCCCCACATAAATAGAAGGAGCAAATGGTAGCAACAGCATTCTCTGACCTACCAGCAAGAGGTAAATGAAACCTAGAAATAGCTTATACAGTTCTTTGACCTATAGGGGAAAGTTTGGATTTGTGAATCTCTGCTGTATATTCAGAACTCTACTAGGGAATGTGAGTCTGTGATTAGCAGCAGCACAACCATGCCCACAGATACAGCACACTCATTCTGCAGGGACAGTGCAGCTGTGTGCAACCTGCAAAACATCCTGGCAGGGAGGAGGACGTGATGTTCTGCTTTCTGAAGTGTCATGTTTTGTCTCTTCCCCCAACCATGGAGATTTGGCTTTGCGCTTAATGTAGAAGGAAGATTGATTTGAGTCCCAGAGCATGGGCAGCGTAGCAGACATATAAAGGCAGATGCTGTGTCAGAATAAGATCACTGTGGTAGTAATGATGCTGAATGAGCATGGAAGACATGGCTGAATCTCTGGTCTTCATCCCATTATCATAATTAAGCTGTTCCTGCATTAGGTAGCTCAGGCACAGTCTGGTGCTCTGAGTAATTTGAGCACTCGGGTTCGTAGCAGTTCCTGATTTTCCTCCAAGGTGGTTTATCAGTTACTGTAGGGACAGTTGCGTAATTGGTTTTAAGTCTACTTTCTGCAGACACCAGTATCTCCTGGAAACATGTTTTAAGCCCTGGATGGTAACTATATATTTACTTCATGTCATTTTCTTTGCTACTCCCTGGAAGGTCTAGATGTCTCTTTAGCAGCAGTGAAATGTCTCTATAGGAGAAGAGGCTAACAGGATTCAGCAAGGGCCTCTAGAACAGTGTAATTTTGAAGCTGATGATGATTTGATCTAAGCTGGAGAAATACTAACTGCTCTGAACATTCTTCCCATATCATTAGCCTGAGTTATCCTTCGTGTCTCCCCTGGTGCTGAGCACTCTCTGCTCTTAGCTTGGCAGAAACCAAGGTTTACTCAGCACCTGGCAGAACACGGTGATGTAACAGTAAGAACAGTAATTGGATAATTTAGTTAGTGTATTTATTTTCCAGTATTTTTTTTTCCCATTCTTCAGTTATTACATATGACCAGCTAGACAGAAGCCCTCTTTTCTCTTGAGTAATTCTCTCTATTTTTTCAAAAGCATATAGATATTTCACTTAATCCTTTGCAGTCTCCCTTTGTGGCACCTGCTTATTTATCACTGTCTTTAAGATCCCTTTTCCACTTGGTAATGTTCATATTTTTGGTCCCTTGGTTACTGCTATTGTAAATTATTATCCAGTAAGATTTATAGCTGTGAGACTTGTACAAATAATCTCTCTCCCCCATTTAATGGCTTAACACTAAGATACCTTTGTTATTTTCTAATGAAACTGTATGTATAATTTCTAGATAAATTTTTGCACGTATGTCATGAAAATTTAGGTCAGCAATGGAACTATGTCAGACTGTCTGACAGGCTACAAATTGCACTACAACACGGGCATAGAGATTTTTTAAAGCATATAGGTGGTGAACCACTGTAGCTTTACAATGAGTTAACCTTTTCTTAGACAACTGACATTGGAAGCCCTTCACTAATGCAGTATAATGTAGTACCATGTAAAGTGCTTGGGTTTTTTTATTGATTTATTATCTCATTTAAATGCACAAGGAAAAATTTAATTTAATTTCTGCTTAATAGGGCTACATGGTAAAGGATGTTATGTACATTTTTTCTAATTCCAGTAGTGTTTTTTATAACTTTTCAGTTCATTCTCTTGTTCCTCCTAGATTGCATTTAGCTACTTTTAAAGTAGGGTTTTGATATCATTAAGTACCCTTTTATATGATGTGCTTTCTATTGATTTTTTTTTTTTTAAAGGAAAAAAAAAAGAAAAGATAAAGATTAGGTGGTGACATATGTAGATTTATCCGATTAGTGCTGTACATTGTGGGTTGGGTTTTCTTGGTCCTGTGTTTTAAGAATTAGCAACAACCATATGCCTTTGAGAACTATGAGAAAAATGAATGACATTTTTGTTTCTCTCGTATTTGTTTGATTGGCCTTCGGTTTTTAACAGCCTGGCCTTTGGCACAGGATATCAATAAAGAGGTTCAAATAGACTCTGTCCTGCTGATAGGGATCCTCCTCTCAGCCAAAACAAGAAAAACAGTGGCTGCAGAATCAGGTCCTTCCCTGCCCATGAGATTGAAACATTAAGAGATGGGTGACGAGTTGTCCTCTTGACTTGTTTCATGCTTCCTGTTTCTGCATACAAGCAAGAGAGATCCCAAATCTCAGATACAAATTTTCACATTTATTTTGAGTGGAGGTGAAGAAAAAGAGCTTTGAAGGAGAGGGTGGGAGTTTGTTTTTAAATACACTGACTTAAGTCTGAGCTGAGTAAGACTAGCTCAGTATGATGGGGATATTGTGAAAAGCTTTCCATCTCTAGTTTGTTATTCTGTGTAACATTGTTATACAAAAGATGATGGGACTGGATAGTTAGGGTAATTATTTTGATTGTTTGATGAATTTTCCCCCCAAATTAAATCTTAAACTATTTCTAAAAGTGTGTTCTGTGTAAACTAATAAATGCTTTCTTATGGTCTTTCAGCGTGAGAAGCTGATACATGAGTTGGAGGAAGAAAGACATTTAAGACTTGAGAGTGAAAAGAGATTACGGGAGGTGACACTGGAGTCGGAGCGTAGCAGAGCTCAGATGCGTGGGCTGCAAGAACAGTTTTCCAGGTATGTTGTATAAGTAAACTATGTTTAAAATCTGGGCAGAACATACTCTGATGCAAAAAGACTAATCAAACTTGTTGATAGCTTCAGTGTATGGAATCGAAGACAAAAGATGCTCTGCCTCTGAAATTCTGTAGACATAACGGGCTAAATGATTGATAGCATCCTGTAAAACTTAAAAGGCTTATATCATCATTCTATGTAATGGTGAAAAGTTTAACTTCTGGAGATTCTTGCGTTTTTTAGAATTCCAAATAATTTTCTAAGTACAGGTCTCCTCAAAAAGCACGTTTTTGATAAGACAATATTTGGTTGTTTGTTTCTGTTAACCAATAAGAATGGTTTTGATCAATATAAATATCTGAGGGCTGAGTCTCAGGAGGAAAGGGACAGCCTCTTCTCACTCATGCCCTGTGACAGGACAAGGGGGAATGGGTGTAAGCTGGAGCACAAGAGGTTCCACCTTAACTTGAGGAGGAATTTCTTTGCTGTAAGGTCCCAGAGCACTGGAACGGGCTCCCCAGAGAGGTTGGGGGGGGGTCTCCTTCTCTGGAGATTTTCAAACCTGCCTGGCTGCATTCCTGTGTGACCTGTGCTGGATTGTATGGTCCTGCTCTGGCAGGGGGTTGGACTCCACGATCTCCAAGGTCCCTTCCAACCCCTGCAACCCTGTGATACTTTAAACTTCTATAAATCATTTGTGTAGAAGGGAGGGGAAAGTACCTGTACCTTTATAAAAGTAATTTTCTTGTATCTCTAACTTCTAATGATGTTAAGCTTCTCACAGAACTAGGCAAGTGGGATTTTCTTTGCAAATTTTTTTTAATGTTGTAGAGAGAATTTCAGAGTAGCTGTACAGCCATGGCTCATTTCTGGCCTGTTAGGGAACTAAAAATCTATGAGCAGCTCCCATTAATGACTTGGACTGAGTGGAGAGTCATCAATACTTAAACACACCAGGTACAATATGCAATTGCAGTCTTGTATTCTGGGAATAATGCTTTGGGAATAGTTCACATCTGTGTTCTGCACCTCTGGCATGGCATCTGAATCTGAGCTGCCCTTGCTGGTGAGGTGGGAGAGGGGCTAAGCAGCCTGGGGGTAGGTTATGCAGGGATCATGCAAGGCAAACACCATGGTGTGAATAAAAGGCATTTTTCAGAAAAACCCTTGGATTTCCTTTAACTTATACCTCCCTTTGTTGTTCTGTGATGAGTTGGGTTTAAAGTGTCCATAAAGGTTAATTGCACAGGCAATGGTTGGGAGGGGGGGGACGGGACGACACAAAACAAAAAACCCAACAAAAACTACCACACCCCAAAAAAACCAAACAACATATGCACAAAAAAACCAAGGTTAGCCTTAAGTGATGTTTTATTCTAATTAACATTCCAAGAATACACAGAATCCTTTCCCTCATCTCCACATTTGTTTGAAGTGCAGATGGATCACAGGGCCAGGGATGGCACCTGTAACTCCCTTTCCCTCCCAACATGGAGCTGGGTGCAGCTGGGGCAGAGCTGCAGCCCTGGGATGTGGTGTGCAGCTGAGCTGCAAACATCCAAAACACCTGTATGAACATTAGGTGGCAGAAAACTTAAACTGGTGTTTCTTCTCAATCTTCAAATATACCCCAAAGTTGCTGTGCTTACTGTGAGGGAGGGTTTAAGGGGGCTGATGTTAGGAAGGAGCATAAAGGAGATTCCTACTCTTATTGTCCTGATGCCCTGGAGCAGTGCTATTTCTACACAAAAAATTGCAAGGAGCACAAAGCAGTTGTGGCATAGCCTGCCTGAACTTGGCTTGCTTTCCTGATCTCCAGCACTTTCATTTTTATTCTGCTAGACACAATAGGACTTCAGGTTTAATTAGCTTTGTGGTTAAAGCTTGTGTTTTCATGCTGCTGAACTTAGGCTAAATCAAAGGTCACTGCAAAGTCAATGTATGATCACCATGTCACTTTGTGAAAGCATCTGTGACCAAGCGAAGGTATAGTTGGGACCAATGAGTTACTTGAAAAGCTGAATCTGGGCAGCTGCTGGATATGTTGAGCTGTGTGTGCCTCTGCTGCCAGCCACTGGGATGCCACCCCTAGTTCACTTCCTGATACCCATGTTGTTTTCTGCATAGGACAAAATTTTATTTGCAAAACTATTGTGACAGCACAACTTTTGTGACGTATATTAGTTGTTATCACTTAGTTTGTTTATTTGTTACATTCCCCCTGGACAAGCAAGTGCTGGAACAATCAGCTCTGAGTTGCAGTTGCCTTCCCTGTTCTCCGCTAAGCCTTTGAGTTTCAAACAGCACAGAGCTGCCCAGCTCCTGCATGGACACTGCAGACAGCTCTTTCACTTCTGCAATTTTTATCAAAACCTCAATTACCAAAAGTGAGGCCCAGCCTGAGCTGTGGTAGCTGTAGGTGTGTCTCAAGCTGCACGGGCAGCGATGCCCGGCGTGTCTCTCTGTACTGCTCCAAGGCAAATCCCCATACCAGCAGATAGATGGTGGTTCTGGAAATCTGCTGTCACTAGCCCAGCTGCTTTTGCTTATTAGATAGATAGTATAACTTTTCTTGTAATTGTAGTGTGCATTGCTCATAAATGTCTTTCATAAGTGGCGTTACTCCAACTGCCAAATGCCTTTCTACATCTTTCCTGAAGGCAGACACGAGGGAGACCCATGAATGATGCTTTGGATGAAGGTTTGACGTGTTTCCTGGGTTTTTTGTTTTACTATGATGGTTTGAAAAGCCACTTTATCTGCTCTGATTCACAGTGATGTACAAAATGGCTGCATGTTTTTTCCCAAAATTGCAGGGTTTTTAGTGCGAATGAGTTTAGTGCTGGAGTGATAACCAGAGGATACAACAGCAATGAGTTTATAGGAACTGAAGATGCAGTGCTTGATATAGAGCATGTAACGCTGATATGGTTAAAAAATAGGTGTGGGGTGGGTTGTGTTTAGTTTTTTTTTTTTTTTCATGAATTAAAAGAAAGATCAGGAGAGGTGTATTGTTGGAAAGACAGACCAGCACAGAAGCCATTTTCACTTCTCCAAAGCCCAGAAGCTGCCCTGCTTCATGGACATCCAGGACAAATCTTTTTCAATATCTTGAAGTTGTTCTGACTTTTGTAAATGAACATTAATTGGAGCTGGGGCTTAAACGCATCTATCCTTCCCAGCTAAGTGCCCTGGTAGCTAAGCTATACTATAAGTTTTCTCCCTCATCCTGTTGTTTGGGTGACTAATCCTGGGAGAAATCTTACACTGCACAAGTTGGAGCCCAGGCTTGCATCTCTCTTGATTGTTAATTGTATGATTAATCCCTTCTCAGCCCTGAACTGGGACACCAGGTATTCTTTCTGCCCAATCCCAGTTGGTTGGGGTGAGTCCCTGCTCTCCTTGCTGCTTTCAGGGGCCTTGGGTTGGCACTGCTGGCAGGGATAGATGAACTTGGGCAAGTCCTTGAGGACCCAATTTCCCCCAGAGGGCATAATTTAAACATTTGGGAGTACAAGAGCAGTAACACCCCCCCCAGCTACTCCATTCAAGCAGAGGAGTAACAGCAGCAGCGAGATGTGAAATGCATGGATGGTAGAAAGAGGTCTGCAGCCTTACCTGTGTCTGCTGCTGGTACTTCGGCCTCGACTCCCATCCCTGAGCTGCAGAGCCCCCCATAGACCTCCTTCTGCTTGCATAGCTGGACCTTGCTCCTCCTGTCCCTTCCCAGCTACCCTCCATTCTCTTTGGGTTGCATATACTGGATGCTGCCTCTCTCTCCTGTAAAGCGCTGCTGGGAATTCAGTGTTTTACAAGGTCCTGCCAGCCTGTGATTGAGACTCTGCTGAACCCTCAGCATCTCTCTGCTGTTTGTTGTTAAGCCAGTTCAGTGTGTTTTACTTGCTGAAATGCTCCAAGCCTAGATAGGCTCAATGTTTAAGCAAACATAGAAGTCAGATTAAAATAAAGTGTCATCTCCATCTCCCTTCAGATGGAAATCCTGTAGGCATAGGCTCGATACTCTGCAGCCACGCAGAGGTATTTTGTCTTAGGTATTTTTGATGTACTGGTGTCTAAAGTTTAGTTGTTCAAGGCAATGACAATCAGGCTTGTCTCAAGATGATGTATTTTCTGAGCCATGCTCTGTGCCCAGAGTAGTAGTTTTTAATTTGGCTTGAAGTGGGAAGGCAAAAATGTGTCCAGGTGTCCAGTTTTATGTGTTTGGGCAGGTGTATCCAGAGCATCCCTGTCCATCCCTTGTGGCAGAGGCCTGAGGTCAGGCACTGCTGTCCACGGCTCTGATATGAGAGGAAAACCCCTGAATCCCTTCATCTGTCAGGGTGGTGATTGGTTTGGGTTTGTTTTTATTGCTTTCTCCAACTTCCAAACTCTGGGATTTAGCTAAACCCTGTTAATGGTGAAAAATAACAAAAGTTGTGCCCCAAAGAATAACAAACAGACAACAATTAAAAAGCATCTCTAAAACTCCAAGGGAGACAGAAAATAAGGAAGATGCAAGAGTCTGTTATGCAGATTAACTGCTGACACACTGTGGGGATGGGAGGTGGGCAATTGGCCTTATTGCAGCGTGGCTGCTCTTAAATGTATATTTATTAGCTATATTAAAGCTATCTGAGGAGGCTTTGCCTGGTGCCAGTTTGCAGGCGCAGTGCAGTCAGAGGTTCCACACTTAGCCACGGGATGGCACTTTCCCCCAAGAAATCCTGCATCACTGCAGCCTGGAAAGCCCTTTAGCACAACCTGCCTGGGGAAAAAAATGCATCTAACTGAAAGCATCTGGTGGCAAACCTTCGTGGAAAGGCTGATACCTTCTAGTCACATCAAACTGAGGAAATTAGAGCTTTGTCTTCCTCTTTGGAGCCAATAAATTGGTGTCTCCCTGCAGATGTGCTCAGATGCTTGTAACATTCTCCAGCCAAGAGAATTGGTATGAGATTACTTAGGGACACTGAGCTGGACCAAGTCCTTCAGTGCAGGGCATGTCAGAGATGTGTTGGAGTGGAATCAGTGTATGTGGAGATGTCACATGCAGTAGGTGAAGCCACTTCAGGAGGTAATTATGAGGAGGTTTTTGTAGCCTCATTGCAATTCACTTCCAAATTAATTCAACTTATCTTTGTATCTGGTTATAGGGAGTGAACAGGAGACAGCCTGGGGATGCTGCAGGCAACACCAATGTCTTGTAAGACCTGATAAACCCACAAGCAGAGATAAAGCCAGGCAGAGCCCTGCTCCATCAGAGTCTTGATAGAGATATGTTGTAACTAGCGTCATTAGTGCATTGTACTTGTCATCCACAAAACACAGCTAGTGATAATATTACCCTAATGTGATGATACCACACAGATGTCACAGTGCTGTTGTCAGTGTAGCTCATCAGGTGTTTCTGAGCAAAACATGCCAAGGGAAGTCTTTGCAGAAGTTTATCATCGGCTTGATGTTTTTTCATCAAAAAGGTTTCTCTGGTACTCTGTCAAATTTCCCCCCAGCATCCATCCCCAGTGCAGCCCCAGATCTGGGGTTAGGACACCCCCAGTCCCAGATCCTGGCCATGGTTCTTAGTTCAGACTGACAAGCAGTGGTGGGGAACTTGTCACTTTTACTTCTGCTCCGTTTCTGACTAAATTAACTTCTCTGAATGTCTGAGAAGTTCTGTGGGGCAGCTGGGAGGCTTCCCAGGCTTCAGAGAGCCTCCCATGGGGTGGGAAGGACCAGCCCCCAGTCAGGGTGGGCTTCTCCAGCCTTGGGGCAGGTGGTCAGCAGGGACAGGGCTCAGCCTCCCCCCCTGAGCAAACGGCAAGGTGCAGTGTAAATGTGTCTGAACTATGCTTGCCTAAGCCAGCTCAGATATTTTTGCTGGAAAGGATGCCATGAGTGGATTGGGGAGGTATCGCCTTGCCACCCTACCCAGGCTGGTTTGGTATAGTCACAGTTTTCAGCCTGAGCAAATGCCCTGGAAGTTGTCCTGGGCTGGGCTGGAGCTGTATCTCACCTTTAATGGACCTCTGAGTATTTTTAGAAGAACTCCTCTAATTATTGCTTAATGTACTTTGATTTTATCAGAGGTGTGACCTGACAACCTTCTGCTCCTCTCTCACCTCCATTAACTCATCTGACTCACAAAATGTCACACGCAGTTTATTTGCCAAACTATGCAAGCTGACAGCAAGGTTCAAAACTGGAAAATACACCTTCCCTCAGCTATGAAGCACCTTCAAGTGGGGTATGATTTTGCTATATTTGTGCCATCGCATCCAACTGATTGTCCTTCTGCTCCCCTCTCTGTCCCCTGCTCACCCTGGATGTCCTCCTGCAGGACACAGCTTGCTGGAGCACCCTGTAAGTTGCTGAAATCTGTCAAAGTGAGACAAATGGGGGCCTATCTCTAAGGATAGGGTGAGAGAGGGTCTGATAACCTGGGAGCTGAGCCAGAGGGGCTGAACTCCCTGGGCAAAGGAGTGAGCAAACAGGGGCTGCACGACGTGGTGCTGACAAAGCTGCAGCCTGTGCCTTTCCTTGGGTAATGCTGGTGGTTGTGGGTGCCCACAGGGGGTTTCTCTGGTTGACTCAGTCACTTGGTAATTCAGCTCACTGCACAGACGTGCTGCACGAAAGCAACTGAGCTTGTGCATTGGGAAACAGGTACTGGCACAAATACTGCCTGTTAAATACCTACAGTCCCTCGCTCCCTCTCCTCTGGTGGTACCCAGGGAAAGACTTTCTCATTTATCATCTTTGCCCTATAGGGCGAAGTAGATCAAAAGTAGTGATTGGACAACAGGGAACAATGTTCCACAACCTGTGATGTCGATGTCTTATTTGTAGAGCTCTGCACATGCCTTCCTCTGTGTTTTACTTTTTTTCCCTTTTTCTTGTGTGCCCATCAGTCCCTTCACAAGTGGGGTGGGTTTGTTGTGTCAGTGGCACCAGAGCTGAGCACCAGGCTGAGAAGCTGGAGATGTTGCTGAGGACGGGGGGGCTCTGTGCTGTTTGTGGTGAAGTCCAGGCCCCGGGCACTGGTCAGGTGTGCTGACTCTGCAGCAGTCCCCTTCATGCCTGCTCCCTGCCTCCTATCCGTGCTGAAAATCCCCCTGGAGAGCAGAATATTTAAATACTTTCTCCAGGTAACAGCTGTCAGAGACCATGTGCTGTGACCCAGTCCAACTCTACTGAAAAATGCAGCTGAGGCTTTTCCAGCCTCTAAAAGACAGAGAAATCAAATGACACAGTATTTTCCAATACCCTGAAAGTTTAAACGGGTTGTAAATGGGTGCATTAGAAGGACAGATAAAATACACTTAGAGCTTGGGCAGAGAGGTTGGTGTGCAGTAAAGGGGATTAGAATCAACAGCCCCACCACTGCATGGCTCCAGCAGTCCGTTTCAGCTGGGGCATCCACAGTTTGCCCAGCCACAGCCCCCGTGTACAGCCTGGACTCTTGGCTTTCCCCCAGAAGGTTAATTGTCATTTACATGAAAAAATCTATTTGTCCCCAGCCATCAGAGCAAGGTTAAGAAGTTGTCCAGAGTGATGGCAAGGGACTGAGTCCTGCAGATCAATGCAGGTGGTGCCTGGGGCCATCCTAAGAGTAAGAGGCAGCTTTACTTGCTCTCTCCTCAGCCCATCCGAGCAGCTTGTCTGGCAGCTTTCATGACATGCTTTCTGATAGGTATGCAGGCTGTTGGTCCTTAGGAGTGGAATTTACTTTTGTGAAATGCATAGCTGAGTAACAATCTATTAATTTTCATGCAATTCTCAGTCTTTAGGACAGGTTGGTGTTAGGAACCCACTTAAGCTATTTGGAGCAGCTTAAATAAAAAAACCTGAGGGAATATTCACTGGAAAAGAAAAATTGCTATTAAAAGTTTTATTCAAAACATACTGGAAATCTGAAATTTGCACCTGTCAGATTATATCCATAGGATTTTTCTCTCTCTGGTGGGCAATGCTGCCTGCTTCCAACAGGCTCAGCCCTGATCCAGGTGGAGGTGCTGCCTCTGGTTCAGCAGGACCATGGGCTGTACAGCTGCTGTGGGTCCCCTGAGCATCCTGGTAAGCGTGACCCCGATTACGTGCTAGTGTAGCTAAAGAATAACGGAAGTCACTTAGTTTCTGTTTTCTCTCTTTTCCCTAAGAAAAAATTATTTTGTTGTTTCTGTAGTTGCAGAACTTCAGGGAAATTAATGAAAATGCAGGATTTATTTTCCCCCGCTGTGAAAACTTCTATTAAAAGGATGGATAATGTCTGAAATCAAGAGAATTGTCTTCTCTGGGAGCAAGGCTTCTACATGTGCACTGATCTGCCACACAGCTTTCAAAAGGTGCTGTCTGTGCAAACTGCGAGGGGCACTTAAAAGGGTTTTAAAGATGCCAGCTGAGCAATCAGTTTGGGTTTGGTTGGAGGGGCAGCAGCACACACCGGGAGCTGGAGGTCTCTGTAGGTGACCTACGCCTTGATCCTGGGCAGAAAAAGCCCCTTTCTTTTCTGGCAGAGTGGATGGGAGCTCCTGGTGTTGTCTCTTTTTGCCTTTAAGCCCTGATTCACACGGAGAACTTTTTGGTTGAATTTTTTTTTTTTAATCTTGCCCAGCTCAGGGATAACTTCCTAGTTATGGTTTGGGTATGTTTAAGCAGCAGAGCAGAGTAGAGGGGCATTGGGAATTCCCAGATACCATCCTGAGGCAGGGGGCAACAAAGGTGCAGGCATAAAGAGAAAGGTAATAATGGTACAGGGGCTGCTGCTCACCCGATTGGGATGATGATCAAGAAAGGCACTTTTCCAATATCTCAGAAATGATCAATACCCTCTGAGGAAGCAGAAGGCAGGAGCTGCCCTGCCAGGAGACTCCTTTCTTCCAACTGCATGCCTCGTGCTTTCAGACGATACGTTAGTGTGGGACCACTGGCCCAGCCCAGTGACTTCTGTTACCTTCCACCTTCTCGCCCAGTCCATTGCTCGCCCAGAGCCATATTCATGGTACTTTTGCCCTTTTTGCTGCAGTGAGATTATCACTGGAAGTGTCAGTGTTTCAGCAGAGGAATGATGCTTGACACTTCACACAGTGAATAAAAAAAGAACAGGAGAATATAAAATAAGAGGCAACTGCAGAGACATAAAAAACTGAATGAAGTTTTTCTATAGTACTTGTATTTGTCTTAGTAACAGCTTTTGGCTTGCCTCTGAAATAGCCTGCTGGCTTAATTGAGCATATAAAATGTGTGTATTAACTAGGTAAACAAACTGACTTTTCAACGTTGTGTTTATATTGAAATAAAAACACAACTGTACAGGATGTATTGTAGTGAAAGGAAATTTTACTCATTCATGGCTGGATTACACACTGTGAAACTAACCATGTGTATTAGACTTTAGATATCAGTGAGTCTAAAAACTCTGTATCTGCCTTTTTAAATTAAAAAAATCAAGATGTGATGGAAAAGACAGTTGAACAGCCAGGTCTTTACATGATGAGCACAAGTCTTCTCTGACTTGCTGCATAATGTTTATTTATATGGTATCTCTCTACCATCATTTTTTAGGTATTACATAGAAATAAGGTGATAATTAAACTCCAGTGTGGTTTTTAAGCCACACAATAAAGAACTGGATTTGCTCAAGGATGTGCTGCTTCACTGCCTCTGCACAGTGACCTGTGGGTGGGAGTGCCCAGGGTGGTTTTTGGGAGCTTCACCCACACAGATGACAGCAGAGACCTGCTCCCTGCTTTGGCACATGCCCTGGCCCTGGAGCTGGACACCTTATGGTCTGCTGAGGAAGAAATGCTGAGAAAAGCCACTGTTTTGGGAAAAGTCCAAACCAGGCTATTTATTCTTTCTGAGGTTTTTTTTTAGTTAGATTTTTCATTACTTCTTTTGTTTGCTTTACTTTGTGGCAGTTCAGAGCAGAGGTTGGATAGTGGTGCTTCAATATTCAGGAGTTCCAAGAAATTCAGGGGCTCCAAGAATTTCATATTTCTCTAATGAGAGCAGCACCATTTCCCATGTCCCAGCAGCACTCCTGGAAATTTTTGTAATGCTTCTTATGCTGCATCACAACCAGGTTTTAGATTTTTACAAAGATTGGTTTAGGGAGACTGCATCACTGGAACCAGCACTTACCTGCTTTCATATTGCTACTTTTGATGAAATTTTAAACTAAAAACTTAGGGAACATAGCCAGTGACATGTGCTAGTGATAAGGGAGAGTTCTCCTGGGTCCCATGCTTGCCACCCTGCTCTCCCACAGGCACAGCTGCCAGACATGAAGCAGAAGAATAACTCGCCTGAGGTACCAAAGCAGCCCAAGGTTCTCCCGGGTCAGCTGAATTCGAGATGGCATTTCAGACAGGCAGCTCCACAGTAAAACTGTGAAGGCAATGAAGAGAAAAGGAGGGGAGAGAACTGGTTGTTGTTGTTCTTAGTGTCTATAAAATAGTAAATAGAAGTTTAAATTAGATTGCTCCCCAAGATTACTAGACAAGATTGGTCAAGGAGTCACATAAGTTACATTAGTCTAATTTTTACCTTTTATGTATGTAAAATGTATTGATTCATCTTATCTCTTATCTTGCAGGAGCACAGATTATTTTATCTGTTAAGTCTTACGTCAGATACAAATGCTAATACTGCTTTGGGTCATTTGCCTGTATGTGTTTTTTCTGTGCAGCACCATTTTGGGGAAGACCACAAAGCCTCCAGGATATGATGTACTGCAGCAGCAAAACGTCCTCATCCCCTCCTTGGCCCACCTGAGTTTAAAGTATAGTCTTCTCTTAAACAACCCTTCAGACAGCTGGGTGTAATTCAGCCCACAGCTTGCACTGCTGTAATTCACTAAGATCAATTTACAGAGCAGCAGCCTACAGCTAACCTATTTCAGGTGGTGGTTTCCTGAGGGAGGGGTGTGACAAATATAAGTGGCCTAAAACAAATCAAAGGATAATGCTGTGCCACAGAACAATGTCAGATGCCTTCTGTCTGCGGGAATCTAATACAGTTAATAAGCAGCTAACACAACTGCTTGATTTGTCAGGAATTATTACCTGCTGAATAACTTAATAGATTTCTAGTCCCTGTGTGTATAATTTTCACTAGTCCCCAAAGAAAAGCTATATAATGTTTGCCACAGTTGTTTGTAGAATTGTGATGCACCACAGGTGTACTCTGAACTTCATAAACTGCACTAGATTACATCCCATTACACCTCTCGTGGGGCTGTAATTACTCTGTGCTCTCTGGGGCAGCGGCTGCTACTTGCGATGTGATTTTCCAACACAGGACCTTAACCTGCTCTCTTTGTCCCTGCAGTATTCACTTTGATTAGCTGTATGCATTGACATTGTTAAATCAGCCCAAACTCCTGGACAGCTTTGAAATATGTTTAGTGTTTTCATTCAGAGGTTTTTATGAGGGCTGTGCTTTTAAATAAAGCAGGATCTTGAAAAATGGTCTTGAGGAGATGTGGACTTTTTTTCAATAGCTTTAAAAGAGAATATATTTAAATAAACAACAGCAACGGGTTTAATAATGTAGGTAGCCTACCTTATAGGAAAATAATTCACTATTTCAGATTCTAGTTCAAGAGGAAGAAACATTCTAGCAGTTCATTGAACTAATAGATTCTGAGGAGATGCCGTATACATCTGTCCCTATAGTAAGGGAGGAATGGTGTGATGTGGGTGTGAAACAGAGACCTAGTCATTGAGCCAGGAGAAGTCCTGCTTACATTCATTAATCAAGATTATTGCAGCAGCCAAACATTTGATTAAAAGGTTGCAGAAAAATAAACATTGAAGAAAATAAGCCTGCATGGGTCTTTGGTTGTGGTGCCTGGAAACACCATAGCCCTGAAACTGCAGTGTGCAAAGTGAGTGGAGACTCTCTTAAGCACCCAGCTAAGGGACCAGTGGAAATCAATGGCACAGCAGGAGAGCTCTTTAATGGTCAGCCAGAATCAGATGAGGAGGCTTGCATTTGAAAGTAGGCGTTCAGCACTGGACTGCCTATTGCAATTTTTTTTGGCAAAGCAGTTTTATTTACAGCAACACTTGGAACATCTTGTAGTGCTTTTTGTCTGAGGAGCTTGAGGAGCTCTCCAGCTAACAACTCACCCCCACTCAGCACCCGCTTGAGGTCTGCGCATGGCCGCTGTGTACTGGTGGTTCAGCAAAGTCACGCTGGGACTGATTGACTTGTGTAGCCTCACACACTGTGATGGAAGGTATGGCTGCATCGAAGGGCATGCAACGGGGAGGTTTTGTCTGCTCCAGTGGGGCTGGGACATCAGGGTGCAGCCAAGGGAGAGAAACAGGCCATCAATTGATCGATCCTGAAGTAGCCATCTTACACCACATCTGCAAAGTCATGTAAGGGAGCACAAGGGGCTTGGTTTGCGAGGGTGCCTTGGCTGCAGCCTGCTGAGGGCTGTAGATGGCACATATGAACCCTACAGCTCCCATCTAACCGCAGTCCAGACTATGATCCCTGTGACCCCAGGCTGCTCTGGGGTACCACCAGGAACAGAGGAAACTATGCTTGTGCAAAATAGATACTGCCAGTGGTCTAGGGGTATTGCTTGTGAAATGTCTCCTTAAAAATACACCAAAAGTAGTCCTGAAAAATACTGCCTTGAAAAAACAAACAAACAAAAACTTTGATGGTCCAAAATGAGTGCATGATGCACCTGTCCAGCCTCCTGGAAGCTTCAGGACCTCCCAGACCATTTAATATGGCTGTCAGGGAGGTTTTCCTGCTCTTCCAGCTGGCTCTTTTACATTCCCTCCACACACAGCTATATTGAAACCTGCTGGCATTTCTTTGGATACACCCAGTGAAAAAGCATGTAGCTGTCAAGTCTCTTGCATAGCCCCTCCAAGATCATTCTTGCTGCTCAACAGTACTTGCCATCCTCTTCCTTGATCCTGCCAGTGCATCCATCCAGTGTTGGTACCACCTGCCTCTATTCCTAGGGGTGCTGCAGAGCCTGTGGCTACTTCAGAGAACAGCCCTGAGGCATGGACATGTTTTGGTGACATCTACGAGTTTCTGATTACCCTTTATTTATTGTCCTTTCTAGTTCTTGGACTACTTCTGTGTTATTTTTTCCCAGGTTTCATTTTCTTTCTGAATAAAAATCCTGCATTTTGGATTATATTTCCTATATACACAAGGTGGTCTTTTTCCTCTATCCTTTAGCTGATATCTGTCTAATTTCATTATCCTCTCTGGACTTAGCCTCTGAATTAGGCTCTTTCAGAAATGTCATGAATCTGTCACTAACTCCCCGAGCCACATGGAGAGGGAACATATTAATGCTGGTCTTAAGCAGTCCCTTTGGTGCCCTGCTAACACTTTAGCCAGTATTATTGCATTAAATAACAGGCAATGAAACAACCCAGGGATATGTTGCCCTCATGGGAACTCAGCGGGAGCTGGAGATGCAATGAGAGCAGCAACTCTTTCTTTTTGGAGATGAGGCAGCGTTTTGATGTTGTTCATCCTGATGGTTCTTTTCCTTTTCTTAAATAGGTATCTGAAGTCTAAAACTCACACTCTGCTCAGAGACCTGGAGTAGGGCACCTGGGAGTCAGTGCCCTGGACAATGTATACAGTGTTGCTTCAGAGAACCCAGTGTGCAGCGTGCTGCCTCGCAGCTCTGTCCCCACTGTTGTGTGATGCTCCCTCTGAGTGTCTCTGCCAGAAGGGAATGCCAGTGTTTATTTGCATCGTTAACCTCTAGGTCACTGTTTCTTGCTTGTCTTTGACTGTTTCTAAAGATGCTTTCATTTATCCCAGGCAAAAACAATGGGAGGTCCTGAAGCCTCTTTAATTCCCTCAGAGGAGAATGCCCGACTTGTCCTGCCAGAGAGAAAAGATGTGAGGGGGAGATTATAGCATTAAGGTGAAGTTAAGAGAAGGGATATCTGAGACTTATGGGGGGTTGGACTGCTCTTGTCTGCATCTACTAATTGACTGCATTTCACATACAGTTGAGCTAGAGGAGAAACCTTGAGTCTAAATAATAATAATAATAAAGTAATAATTCAACAAGCAAAACAAATCATGGGAGTGTAAGTAAAATGTAAAGCCTTTTTGCTAGATGGACTGCAGAGCCCCAGTGTATCCTGGAGAATTTAATAAATCTAATGAAGCTTTCACACCTTCGGGGACAGGGCTTAAGCTGCTGGGCTTCCTATCCATCTTGGGATCAATAGTGCAGTTAAGTAAAAATCACCTGCAAATAAAGAACACAGAGCTGGGAGTGCAGCTCATCTCCCACAAAGGAAACAGAATAATAATCAAAAAGCCCAAGCCAGACATTTTCAAACTTGCAGCTTCCCCTGCAATAGCATTTTTCCTGGGATGACCCAACAGTAATTTAGGAAAATGACTGTGGGGGTGCAGGCAATTTCACATGTGGTAGGACCCTCTACTGACACATGAGTGTGAAGATGTGTATGAAAAACAAAGGCATTTTGCAAACTCCTCCCTTTTGCCCTCTCACCTGCCACTCGCTGCAACTTGCCCATCCTGCAGCCCTCTCTGTTCAAATGCTTCTGGGGCTGTCTTGGAAACTGGCTCCTGAAATTACTTAAATGGAGAGAAATCCTCGCTCTCTCAGTCTGGGGAAATGGGGACTCAGAGCTCCCCGCCCCTGTGGCCTTGCCCATCTGGTGACCCCTTGCTCTGGGAAGCCCAGGGCTTAGCTTAGTTTTAGGGATAGGATTTGGCTCACAAGTCATGTTTAGCCAGTTCCAGGCATGCCTGCAAAAAGACGTTTAGCTTGCTAAGATGTTTGCATGGTGGACTTGCCCAGGCCCTGGATGTCAGCTCAGCTGCTGTCCCTTGGGACCACAAGGCCAGTCTACCCACATGCTTGGACAGGGGATAGTAGTGGTAGAAGTTGTTGGACCTTGGAAACCCTCCAAGATGGGACATGTCAGGGGAGGGATTGCTAGTGAGTTCATAGGGGCAAGTTTCCTTCTGCTCTCCCAACTCCCTGTTGGCACCTCAACTTTGGGGGCTACGATGTCAAGGCACTTGGTAAAGAGCAAGATCTCAATTGAGTCATTAAGCCTGGCAGAGCCAGTGAGCTCATCCTTCCATTCCAGCCCAAACCCCAAAATAACCTGGATAAGTTACCTAATGACCAAGGTACCTTACAGCAGAAATTATTTTATTCCCTGTGACTGTGGAATTGATTTTCTTTCACACTGTGCAGTGGGGCCCTGACAGTGGGAAAGTGGAGTGGGAAGAGTCCTGCCTTAGGAAAGCAGATTTAATTTTTGCTTTTGCCTTTGTGGGGACAGTAGAGCTACAGATTTACTCATCTCTAAGAGGTCATCACATGGTAATGCTCTGCCTTCTGCCAAAAAGAAAAAAAAAAAAAGTTATATTCTAGAGTGTGAAAAGTAAGGGAGCTGACTGTAGTAGTTAAGTGCATCACATCTCCCTGGGTTATCTAGTTGACATGAACATGTGTGATGCCCATAAGTGAAATTGGAAGATCCTGGTAAAGGAGAAATCAGCAGAAAAGGGGACAGCAAAGTAGAGAAGCAGTGGTCAGCTTCAGAGGGCAGGTAACCATGGGGAGGACATCATCAAGGATGCAGGGGTCCCTCTGGGTCCCTTGGTTTTCTCCTATGGGCTGGCAGCCCCAGTGAAAGGGGATGATAAGCTTCAGCCTTGCTGGTGTTGGGGAATAGGGAGGGAAAGCTGATTACCAGCCCACTCTCAAGCAAATATGCTGCAGGAATGACAGCCCTATGTCTCCCAGCCAGTGGTAAGAGATAGCTGGACTGCAGAGGGTGTAGACAGCTCAAAAAGGAGATGGAGGAGTGAGAGAGACTTTGGAAGTCTCGGTCTTTCCTCTGCATGCTTTACATCTGAGAGGGAATGAATATTGTCATGCCTTCTGCCCGAGCAATAATCTTGTGTTTCTTGAATCATCTCTTGGGTCCTGAATCTCCATAGAAAAAGAGTGGATGGGTAAAAAAAACCTGGTGTTTTTGTGTTATTAGTGGCTTTGTTTCTGTTTGCTAACTGCAAACCCTGTCCTTTATGAATTATGTCTATCAGGAACTGGAGTGAAGGATAGGAAATTAAACGTATCATCAATACAGGCTCAGATTTCATGGACCATCAGTGTCCCTTGGTGCGTAGGCCTACATATCTAAGGTTGTCAGTGAAGTGGCTGTTCACAGAAGGAAATGGGGCTTAGCTGTCACTCCTTCTGCCAGGCTGGATCTGTCTGTGGGCAGGATTTTATCTTAAGACACACATATTTAGAGATAACTTTTTCCTCCTCCTTTTTTTTTTTGTTTTGCTTTGGCTTTCAGTCTGGCTCAAAAGCTAAAACATCTACAGCTTGTCACAACATACAGGGAGAGCTTGTAGGAGACTAATGACCAAAAAGCACAAGATCTGCTGGTAACTGCTTAATAACAGTGTGTTTTAAAATGCCTCTCTGACACTTTCATTTTTTATTTATAGAATGCCGAGTACATGCAAATAGAGTGTCTTTGGGATTGTATGCTGAGCCCTGGGGCATTCACAGATACCAGCTATAAATCTGGAATAGGGCAACAGATACCGACTATGATATCATTACTGTTGTAATAAACCTGATAAATTTGCCTTTTAATTCTTTTCCTCAGTCAGGATACCACAAATTTCTACTGCCCAGTCTGGTACAGGCATGCTTTGAAGACATCAAGGGTCCCAAAACAGCTGATCAGCCCTGAGCTGTTTGTTACCCTTTAAAACTGGTGTAAATTAAGGCTCAAGTTCTCAAAGGTACACAGTCACCTAATCCATGTTGATAGCAGGTGGTTGCAAAAAGGCAAAACCTTGCCAGCAAAATAAAATGTTGAAACACATAAGAAATAGGGAAAGCAGAAGGTGAAATATAATCAGTAGGATGATCATATAGTCAAGTCAGGTGGATAAATCGAAAACAACAGGACTAACAGAAATGGCAACTGCCTGGATAACAGACAAATAATGTGAAATAAAATGAGAAGATATTATGAGTGGAGATTTGAAGGACTGTGCAAGGCACAATGAAGGCCTGCCTAGCAAGCTTAAAGAGACAATAACATGTAGGCTGGTGTAGACATGGTAACAAAGAGTGATGGGGGAAGATTTAAAGTGAGGAGTTCTTGGGCTGTAATGATAATGAAGAGAGATGCTGTGGCTGACAGAAAAATAGAAAAAAAATATTATGCAGAATTATACGGAAAGCTGCTCTATATTATTCTGCCCTCTCACAACTATGAAACAGACTCAAACTTCACACCTGATCACCTCCAGGATTTGGAAAAGTTTTCTCTGAAATTCCCTCTCTACAGCCAGCTGAAATAACATCCATAAATTCCTAAGAAGTGACTGCAGCATTTGATACCACTGCCCAAGGCATGGGCTGTCTCAGGTGCAGGCATAAGCAATAGACAGCATGTGGTTTTTTTAATAATTCCTATTCTGCCTTCAGGTTTTCCTGTGTTTCATTGGTCTTTCCCACTTATTTGAAAAGGTGATCTGGGAAGCAATGCATGAAGAAAAATCTTTGCCCAAGGAAGGAGACCTCAGGTGGTACCATGTGCCTTGGTTAAATCCTCTTTTCATTATCTGCCTCTTTCCCAGCTCTACACTGACCAAGTGCAGTGCTGGTGATTAGAGACAGCCAGTGAAGGCTTTTGGCTTTTAGTTACTCAGACGTATCCTCTTATGGATATCCCCTCACCCTTACAGAGGAAGTGAGTTGGTCCATGTAACAAAGAAACTGTATGTATTTTATAGCTGCACAGAGCAGTTGACATCTGTGCCATACGTTCATACTGAGCAGATGGATATCAGGAAAGTTAATGCTGAAATTAATTTGGAGTTTAAATAACTAGGAATAAAACCCCAATTCAACATGCAGTTATTCTTAAATAGTGAAAATTATTCCAGATAATAAAACACTTCAAGAGATAGAATATGTTTGGGAATCCATTTAAATAATATGTCCAAAAATTAATAGCAATAAACTATATATCATGTTGTAGTTCTTGCTGTTTTCCTTTAGAAATCAACAAAGCACCAAAAATTTTTCAGAGAAAAGGTGGGTTGTGCCTTTGAATGGACTACTGCTCATGCCTTCACAGGGTGGCTTGGATCAGCAGAGAATAACTCAGCTTAGAAAAAATGTGCCCAGAAATGTCACTTGGCATCCAGGCCCATCACTGAAATACTAAAACAAATTACTTGCAGGCAGTAACCAGACCAGGCCTTAACTGGCCCAGCTGAAAGATCTTGCCTGGGAATAGTGACAAGCAAAGTCATCACTTGGATCTGTAATTTATATCCCCATATGACTGCTGAATGACGTTAAGGTACAAAATGTACATTTCTGGGAATGGTGCTCCTGTGTTACAGTCCAGTGGGCCAGCAGCTATCTGCAAGGTGGCTGCTCACGTCAACTGCTTCAACATGGGTATCTGGTGCCATTTGAGATGCCCTGTGAAGCACCCTTCTACCTGCTCAGCTGGGAGGGTATCCCTGGGTCCTGTGCCACATCTGCCTTAAGGATGTCTCAGATGGCACTAGCCCTTCAGATGGCTGAAGGGAGCCCTTGATAGCATTGCTGAACCAACTACTCTCCTAACATGACACGATGCCAGTGTATCATATGCTGAATCTGTTTACACCGAAATGAGAGTGGTGAACTACTAGCAGGACTGAAGCAAAAAGGTCCAAGCCTCTCTGCACCACCTTCCCAGGATGCTCCCTGTTTGACATTGCTCTGTCTGTCTCTAGCACTGGGTGTAGAACCTTTGTGTTTAGCCCCTCTCCATTGCCAAACCATCCAGCTACCAGCCAAGGAAGTGTTAAACCTGCCTGTGCCCCTCACCCTGCGGGAGCAAACAGTTGAAACACCATGTGGAACGGAAACAGCACACAAGGCTGCTTGCTCTCTTTCTCTGTGTAAGCTGTGCATTATTAAAGGCCCAAGTCATGTTTATTCCAGGGCTCTTTGCTGGAGCTGCAACATGGATAGAAATGGGAACAAGGGCACAAGAAACCTTTCCCTGAGGCAGCCCCAGGGTTGTGCATAATCCCCTCAGTCAGCCTGTGTCTCAACTCTGACAGGATGTTGAATTTCTCTAGACCTTTCCATGCAAGCCTTGAAAAACTTTTATTTGAGACTCACGAACACACCCATGGAGGTGAGGAAACCCCCTTCATTTTCCAATGCTGTGAAACAGATGTCTCCGAGGAGCAGGAAAGGCACCAGGGGGGAAACACAGGGGCAAAGCATCATTGCTGTTGCCTGCTCACTGGGCCACCAGTTTTCAATGGCCAAAACCACTTCTTCATATGATTTCTGAAAACTTAAAGAAACACCCTCAGGTCGGAAGAAGCTGATGTCTGTGTAACTGCTGCCCTGGGGCCACTCCTCTGCTGTGCACTGGCCCTTGAAAAATGGGTCTGGGAAACATAACTGAGAAGGGGTGTAGATATCTGCCCATGACTCTAAGTTAGGTAGTGTCCAGGGGCTCTGGGGCTTGTGTTTGGAGGTATGTTTTGGAGCAAGGACCCTCCAGGTTATTATTCAGAGCCCCTAGTTTGGTGTCAGCTGGGAAGAGCTTACCTGTCTAGAAACATACAGGTAGATCAAGCACAAATGTGTATTTAAAGAGAAACCACAATTAAGACAATATGCCCTATAGCCCTTCCCAAATGTTCTACCTTAGTTGATGACAATGTGGGGCTCAAAGACAGCAAAATAGGACCACAAATGAAGAAGCTGAGCTGTGCCTACAGTGTTGTGTGCATAGACTGAGACCACTGAAAATATCAGATGGACTTTGCTCATCCTTCCCTCTTGTGGACATAAATAGATCAATATCCTCCTCTTTGACTTACGCTAAAAGAATGGACATAGGCAGTTCCTGCAGCCCAGCAGCTCCTTGTAAACTTTCCAAGCCACAGTAACTTGGTTTTGTGTCTGAATTTGTATTTAAAGCCCAATATTTTCTGCTTACTTCTATTTCTCCAAATCTCAACATGCTGTGTGAAAGGAATTGGTCTACTAATCTATAACTAAGATCTACAGAGTGAATTCAATGTGCCGTGGAGAGGTTGGTGATCTTGCTGAAAGAAAAAGCAGAAAAACATAGAGAAGATAAGAATGATCAGGCTTGGTATTGTAAACAATTAACATTTTGGGGCCCTAGAAAATGGAAGAGAGCATCTGTTAATAAAAGAAGAAAACCAAAATCCCCAAAAACGACTATGCGAATCAGCAGCAAAAGCTGAGATCTCTCATATTACTTTGAATTTTCTAGTAACTCTTAAAACATTCAGTGCAGAGCCACAAAGAGATTTATTTGCATCCAAAGCAATTTCCAGAATGTGAAAGGTGACCAGCATGCACAGAAGGAGAAGAACAAATGGGAGCTAGACAGGAGAAAGCATGCAGCATTTGGAGAGGCAGAGCTCTGGCCACATTCAAAATCAAAAAAGAGTGAAACTCCAAGTTCATCACTTCAGCAGAACTGATGGAAAATGGCAATTTCCATCCTAGTTGGAAATCAGATTTTCATAGAAAATTTAGACTGGACTGGATTTAAAAAAGATAACACTCCCAACCCCCCCCCCAAAAAAAAAAAAAAAAAACGGAGCGGAACTACCTGCCCCAACTCATCAAAATATTGATCTGATTGTTTCATCCAGAGGGAAACCACAGCAAACTGGTGTCTCTACAATGTAGCTGCACCTTTAGAGACTTGTTTTCCTCTCACTACAGCCATCTTCCCCCATCCCTGGTTGCTTCCTCAGTTTTGGCCAGATTAGCTACAAACAAAGAAGCTGCCCCAAAACACAGCAGTGGGGCACTGGTGCGCTCTTCAGGCTTTCTGCCAGGGCTTCACTTAATGCCACTTTTTGCTTTTCTGCTGCTCAAGATGTTCATTTCTTGTAACCGCTGCTCTTCTGGCAGCAAGGAGAGATAATTTCTACAGCTGCAAAATGAAAAATATGTTCTAAACTTGAGAAGGCAGAAATGTAATGGCTGCACCTCTCAAGCTGACAGGATGACCTACAGGTAGAGTAATTTGAATTAAAAATCAATTCCAGTAAGTACCAGACAGAAGAGTCCTCGTCTGGGAAAAAGGATAAAATCAGAAAGAAGTTTCCAAACTGTTAAAAAAAATGTTTCATTGGTATTTAAAAGACTAAAACTGTTAAGACTCTTATTGCAAAGTGATAGGGAAAAGTAAAATATATTATCTGTCAGCCTACACATGTCTAGACATGGACATCAAGCTGACTGCACAGGTACCTTATAGAGAGGCCGACCTGACTCTCAGTGCTCCCCTGTGCTGTCTCACACTCTCAGCACTCCAGGGGACATGCATTTCATCAAGCATTAAAGCTTCTCCTCTCCATTGCTTTGACTCCATTAGCAAATAAACCAGTAAAATTATTACAGATGTGTGGTTGGAGGGGGAGGGAAGGAAAGAGAGAGAGAGTAAAAATGTGTTAATATTGTACGGCATTTCAGACCATCTACTGTAAAATTGCTTGCTCTGAGGGCTGAGTTGGCTGTATCATGTACCCTCCAGCACTGTACCAGTGCCTTCCCTGCACGATGGGAGTGATGGACCCTGCACTGCTGAGCTGTGCCATGTAGCAATCACATTGGCCAGCAAAGAGGCAGTGAAGAAAACTTGGTGGTTGGCGAGGGTTTCTCCGATATTAAGTTCGCCTCCAAAAACTTAACTCCTAAATTATTAACTCCCTCCCTCCCAGAAGGTCAGGTGAGGCTCTTCTATTACCTTTAGTTATAAAAGCCTAAACATTAAGTCAGGCTTTGCTTAGTGGCTTAGGGTGCACCACAAAGCAGTGTGTGTGTGGCCAGAAACCAGCCACCACTGTTCTTTTTCACACTTGCAGGTACCTACTTCTCTGCTAGCCACTCAGCTCTGCAGGCACACAACCCTTTATTTGGCATATTGTAAGTTATGGCAGGTCCTTGAGTAATGGCTGACCTGAGACAACACGAGAAACAAGGGGCTGTAGAGAGCTTCCTACAGAGGCTGTTTTCCAGATGATTTCAGTGATGGAAAGATGCTGTCCTTTTCTTTCCCTGAGGAAGCCCAGCAGGCTCTGCTTTGCACTCCCATTTAGAGGAGCTGCCTTCTGCTTAGAATGGCAATAGTGCCCTTCTGGCACTTGTTTTATTTTTATTATTTATTTTGGCTCTGGTTTCTAATTCTGCAGCTGTGGATCCCATAAAATATAGAAGCTAAATGACATTATTCCCAATTCAAGGAATGCATAAAGGTGAATCCTAGGAGGAATTTCACAAGGCACATTCTGAAAATTCAAACAGATCTTTCATCATAAACCCATTTTCCTTACTTCCCCCAGAGACAATCGAAACTCCATTGAATTATAAATACAAACCACAGCAGCACTGAGTTTGCATCCCCAGAGACAACAGAGCACAGAATCCACATTTCCTCTTTTATGTAGTTGAGGTCCAGAAGATCAGGCTTGTAGCCATCACCAGGTCTGCAAAATCTGCAGCCCCAGGTGCAGCAGACAGGATTGCACAAGGTGGTGAAGGTGAAGCAGAGAGAAATACTTCAGCTGCCACCTGTCCTGGTTTGAGTGAGAACAGAACTAATTCTGTTCAGTGATTTTACTTTTCAGTTCAGTTCTTCTAACTAA
>JANHGN010017989.1:29460-45023 GCA_024605025.1 Megaceryle maxima
CAGCTCCCGTCTGCTGTGGGGCCCAGCCTGGGACCCCCGGTGCCTGCTCTACAACATCAGTGGTGACAGTGATGTAATTGTCATCGGGGGGTTGGATTCGATACTGGTTTTGTATAGATTTGTACATGTTTTATTATTCTTCTCATTAAAGCTGTTCTAGTTTTCTTTTCTAATTGCTAAGTCTCTTTCCCTTATTCCTTTTCTCTTCCCCTTTAGGGAGGGAGAGGGATTAACAGAGAGCAGCTGTTATTGGTCTAAGAGGCTGCCCTGACCCTAAACTGTGACACCACCCCTCTGCGATCTCCCAGCCTTCATTTTCTTGGTGTCACTCTTGTATTGTAAATAGCAATTATAGCTAGGCTATTAACATCAATCAAGGAACTATTTCTGAGCTTTTTATCTGGAATAAGCTGGATACACCAACACTAAGAGAAGGAAAAGAAGTTAAGGTACCTGCAGAAGTATTGTGTTGAAAAAATATGGTGCTTTAAGAAAAGGAGCTCTCTAAAATGTTGAGCAACTGAAGTTGGTCTCAGCTTTACAATTGCTCATTTCACATCTCCTCTCGGGCAATGTAGTGTTGGTGTACAGCAATGGGAGCTCTGACTGCACCGAAGACACATCAGAAAAACCCCTGCGCGGCGTCCCTTGCTTGTTCTCTTCATTACGCTGCCTGCATAGAAAATACCACAACAAACGTAGAGGAGTGTAAATACCATTGTACTACATGCACCTAACGGCTCTCATGAGACAGGAGGGATGGCTGGAGCTTATCCAGGGGGGTGCAGGGGCTGCAGCAAAGCCAGCTGCACTCTGCAGTGTCAGGTACAACCCCAGGTAGTCCCTCAGCTCACTGTCACTGGAGGAATAGGTCACAGCTTTGCAGAATCAGGACGGGAAAAAGGCAGATGTCACATGGCATGCTGAGCTGCCACCTGCCCCATGTGGGTCTGGTGTCAGTGGAGAGAAGCATATCCCCTCCCCCAGCACAACTGCACTTCAAAGGAAATACATCAACACAGGTTATAAACCTGTGGCTGGTACAAAATGAGAACTAACAGGAGGAAGGGGAAATCTATTAAAGTCATGCAGATCACCTGGGAGGAAAGGCTTACTTGAGCAAAATGCATTTTAATCTGATTTTAATGAGACTGATATTTTAAAAATAATGTTGAGGAACACTTGGGAATAGAGAAAAAAAGGCTGTACACAGAATTTCAGGCTGCAGAATTGTTTAGGCTCCATCTAAGCAGTACCCTTAAAGAGCTTAAATTGTTTAGGTTATCAAAAAGGAGACAGAGAGGTAACTTGATTACAGTGGAAATCCACAGGGAAAAAGTAACTACTACAGAGTTAAGTGGCTCAGGGAGAATAAAAAAATGTTATAAAAAGAATGAATAGCCAAAAGCTGTAGCCAAATAAATTTCAATGAGAAATCCAGCACAGATTTTAAGAGTGAGGATGATTAATCACTGGAACAAATTACCAAGTGAAGCAGCTGATTCACTCTCTCAATACTTTCAAATTGCAACCAGTTGTCTTAAGTCCAGAGTGGACATCTTTGGTTAATCAAAAAGTACAGGGTTTAGAGAGGTAGAAGAGTTTATTTAATTACTCACAGCATGATTGGCCATGCTGGACCTGTAGACTTTTACAATCAGATGCAAAGCCACACTTGCCTCTCTCCATCCCAGCACCGATACCTGCACGAGCCCAACCATGTTGCTGCCCAGGACCAGACTGCCTTTCCTATTTCTGCGAGGGGTCTGGCACTGAGACCAACAGTGCTGGAAGCAGGCATAGAGGCTGACAAAACTCCCCTTAAACCGTACCTCTTTAAGTCCCTGTCTCTGCCAGGGCCCTGCTCACCTCCTGCAGCTACCCCACAGCTCCCCGGGACACCTCATCCTGCTGGATGCATCCTCAGGCACAGCTCTTGAGAGCTGTCTGGTTCAGCTAGACCAGGGTTTGTTTGCAAACAAGTCTGAGCTTTACCTCACTATTGCATTGATTGCCACTTCTTTCTGAGTTTGTTAAACACCAACATGTTTTTAATGTTGCACAGAAATTTGGACTGGAGCTCTCTCTGGCAGGAAACCCACCCAAATGCACTGAAAAAAAGAGATTCCCACATGCGAAGCAATAACTTACAACTTCCATCTTTCCTCAGCTGCAACACTACATGTATAACATTAGGTGCAGCTATGTGAGAAAATAAATGCCAGGGCCATCCTCCCACAGCCCAGCACAGAGTCCATTAAGAAGTCCATTGGCTCTCTGGAGAACACTCAAAGCACAGGCACTAAGATGCTGCCTTTAGAAAAATAATGGATCAAGATGAAATCACTTTTTCAGATGAGTCTTCCCTTTCCATAGGGGCCATCTTTATGGTTTTAATGATAGAGAATAAAAAGAAAGAGTATTCACTTCCTAATGAAATGAAAAATTTCATTAATTTTGGGATATTCATTCCTTTAAGAGCTTCTCTCCTCGAGTTCATTAACTCCGTGGATGTGGCTTGCGCTGATGCTGCCCTGCAGTCCTTGCCAGGATCTGCTTTCTCTTCTCTGGTCTGAGCCAAGATGTAGACAGTTTGCCAAGCCCCAACGTAACGCCTGCAGTTACCAAGCAGATACACAGAGATTTTTCCTATTCAATGATGAAAGAAAAATCCTCCGATATTCTCAGCTGCTGTCTAATTGCAACTGTTTCATCTGGCTGATTTCTGCAGCAATTACAGAGCTCATCCTGGTCCTGCAAACTGTCCAGAGCTTGGTAATCTGTGAAACTTTCAGAGAAACTTTTGTAAGCTCATTTATATGGAAGATGTGACAGCAGTCTCAGGCAGCTGGGGAACCCTGTGCAAGAGTGATCTTCAGAGCTGGGGAGCTGCTCCCTGGGGCTCCCAGAGAGTGTCAGTCACAAAGAGCCCCATTAGCAACACCGAGCTTTAGCTTTCGGGTTATCTGAAGAAAGTAACCTTCAGTGTATGCAGGGGTTCAGCAGCAGCACAAGGTTTAGAGATTTCTTCTATTTACAACATTAGGGGTCAGCCCTAGAGTAAGCATAAATACTCTAGTTACTGTGTCCCTTTAGTCTGTTATCTGGGGCTAAACTACAGCAATTCTGTCACCCAACAACCCCTCCCTTCAGCAGTTGTTCTGTCACCCAATGACCCTCCCCAGCTGAGAAGTGGGGTCAGAAAAAGTAGAGGAGAACCATGGGTTGAAGAGAAAAAAGATTTAATGAAACAGCAAAACTAATATTACTACTAATGTTAATATAAAGTATCCAAAGTTATACTCAACCCAGTGAATGTACAGCAGTCACAATAAACAGGAAACCTGTCCTCAGGAGCAGAACAATGAATGAACCCATCCAGGAATGGGGAGAAGAAGGAAAAGAATGAGAAGGAGCAGCTTCCATCCTTGGCAAACTTCCCCCTTTGTAATGAGCATGACATTGATGGTCTGGGATACACCTGTAGCCAGCTTGGATCAACTGTCCTGGTTTTTGCTCCTCCCAGATTAAGTTCCTGGTTGACTCAAAACTACTAATGGCCTGCAGACCATGACTAGCTTGGGATTCTATCCCAGTGAAACCGGGACAATTGTAAAATATGATTTGTGAAACTGTTTCCTGGGTAGTTGAAATGATGAATTAAAAAACCTGATGAATAAGAAGCTTTTACAGAGGCTTAAAAGTGAAGTTGTGATCATCTTCCTCTCTCTTTTCTGTCCCGTTTCTCTTAGAACACTTAGCATTCTTGGGGCTGCATAATCCTTTCTTAGCATTAGTTAAACATTTTTTTTCTTATTCACCTTCAAGGGTTAACAGATATTCTGTGGCAAAGCTGTGTCCACTTGTAAGTTGATTAACGTGCTTGCATAGCTTTGCAATGTGGAAATCCTCTTCACTATACAATTCTACAGTAAAAAATCTCTACAGATCAAAATAAATACAATTCTGGACTGAAATCTGCTAGTCTTCCTTAAGCAAAAATACAGCTTCATTGAGTGGGTGTTCTACTGCTGGAATATCAGCAGCATTTGATCTTCTGTATCCAAAGTAAGTGTCATGTGATATGTAATTAAAGTTTTGTGGTATTTTTGGATTTTGTTTTCTAAAACTAATAAATTATGAAAAAGTGTTTCCAGGAAGCTAGACTTTGATCTAAAGAGAGGCCATCTATATAAAGCCAAAGAAAAATGCACTAAAGGGAATAGATTCTGATGATGAGCAATTTCTTTTTGTATTTATAAATTTATAACTCTATCTCTGCCTATACATACACACAAATCTCTCTATATATGTATGGATAGATGTTTTCTATTCTTATTCCATCAATGTTAAAACACCAGGTATTATTAAAGTATGTTGTTCTGGTTCCAAACCACTGTAATTATTTGCTTCTCACTGAACAACACTTTTGTGAGAACCTGTCACCTCACATCAAATATCTGGAGTAGAATGATTCAGCTTATGGAAAAAAAAGTGATGTGAAAATCAAAATATTGTCTGGAGCCTAAATGTTGTAAAGAGTATATTTGGTTGTAAAGTTACTAACTAGTTAGTGAGATTTGGGACTGGCAAAGACATGAGAGGAAGAGGGGTGGTGATGTGAATTTACTTACATAGTCAAGGTACAGCATTGGGAAGGGCAAGAAGGAAAACTGAGGTTCATTTTTACAAGCACCTTAGGTATGTGCACACTACCCTGGGATGTGAGGAATGAGGAAGAACCAAGAAAGGAGATGTGTAACTTCTTTGAGGTCCAGAAAGTAATAGGCAATAAAATCACTTTAAGTCCCTAGTTACATGTGAAAGGAAGGAAGGATAAGGGTGTCTGTGGTAGAGGCCAAGGTAAACACATCAGTGCATGGAACCTCAACAACAACAAAGAGCATCGTTGGAAGAAAGGACTGGGACTGTTGAGGCACTTTATGGGAGGCAACAGACTGTTCAGAAACACAAACTGAGGTTCCAGAAGTAAGCTAGAGATAACTTTGGACACAGAAAGTGCAGGGAGAAGGACTTGTCTAGCTTTGAACTGATCAGCACAGAGGACTTACTAAGAATAGGATGGTGAAAGGCATTTTTGTGATCATGAAATGGTAGTGATAGAGTTCTCAGGGATGCAGAGAGGGAGGAAATAATAAAGAGGGTGAATTCAAGACAGCTTACTTTGGTAGCCTCCCATAACCGGAAAGCTTTCCGCGTGGGAGACAAATCTATAGAGAAAAGGTACTCAAGAGGCTTGGCAGTCCCTTAATTTACGAGCAAAGTGTCGTGCTGTGGAGAGAGGGTAGGATGTGAAACCATGAGCTTCTTAGTGACCTGAATTTTTAAAATGAATTGTTATAGAAAGTGGAAAGCAAGTAACAAAATGAAGTTTATAAAAAGGATCTTTGAGCCACAGAGTTATCCTTCAAGTGTTCTGCTATGTCAGGGAATTCACAAACATTATACTCTTGCACCTCTCTTACTCCCCCTCAAAAATCACAAATACTGCAATATTTGAGGAGAGTGGCATTTAGAATATTTGAAGTAGTGAGTACACATCACTCTGGGAAGGTCTCACTGGTGTACTTAGTGCTGTCCTTAGTAATATGAAGTGGACCTGACCAAGGGAGTTCAGAAAGTGAGATGTATGAACAGACTAATGTGCTGTATCTGCATCCTATAGAGAAGAGAGGATTGATGGAAGATCTCAGCCCTGAAATATGGCTGAGAAAAAAAAAATTGTCAAGAGAAAGAAACTGTTTTCAGGGATATGACAGATAAAGGAAGAAGTGCTGTACTTAAATTGAAGCAAAGGGGACCTAGGCATTAAGAAGATGTCTGTACTTCTGGGCTAGATAAACACTCTGATTCTATGAGGATGCTCAAAATATGTCATGGTGTGCTAAAATACAGCCCAAATCAACACTTCTCAGACTGGCAGCTGTCTAGTCTGTCACTTGTCCTTGGTGAAGGGGTCATGAGCAAGGATTTTCTTCTTGCCTCATGCCTCTTTTTCATTTGAACAGCAGTGAAAAAGGCTGTAGGATTTCTACTGCTGAGGTTTAAAGGACTGATTAGTCAGAGATCTGCCAGGATTATTTTCTGCCTGTGTGGGTTTGATATGTAGTTTCTATCCCAAGTGAAGAAAACCTGCAAACTTTCAAAATTTCCTGCCAACCATAAATTCTAAGAAAAAACCCAAACACCCAAATAAAGTAAGATCCTTTCCAAGCTCAGTCCCACCTCTGCAGCAAGAATTTGGAAGCTATCAGAGCTCAACTCCATTCAGCACTCATGGGGCTTTCTGACTTGGAGAACTGGAAGGCCATTCTCCTGAGCATATGGCAGAAATGAAAGTCTTGGAAGGGCTGGCAGGACTTGGACATAACATCCCTTTTCAGAGGAAATCTGCCTCATGGCAAACCTGCCTTAGATCTAAGGATTCTGGCAAGGTCTGACTGGAAATCAGCCTTGCTCTGGGAGCCAGGCCGAAGATACAGCAAAAGTCTGCTGAGCTAAAGATGTTTAGAGAGAAATACTTCAGCCTCCATCACTGTAGCTATCTTCTGATCATCACTTCTGATGAAATTTGACCAGTTTATGGCACAAGCTGTTTCTCGCCTCTGATTGCAGCAACGTCTTATTTAACAGCATTTAATTCCCTATAAAGCTGCTGGAGTTTTTGATATGAGGAGAGACTCCTAACCCCCAAAATGCTCCTTGGAGGTTCAGCATACAAGCATGCTCTGAGCTGGCTCCTGTCCCTTTTGAATCGTGCCAGAGCTGCAGCCTACGGCACAGTGATACAGGCTCACTTGTAAAGACAGAAGGGCCAATAACACCAAACGGTGTGTCTCTCACGAGGGGGAGTGGTATGAAACAAATTGTGCTGTAAATAATTCATTCAATGAGTTGAGGTATGATATACACCATTTTGGTATGTTGAAGATGTACTTTGTTCATGTGGGGTTTGTAGTCAGTCCACAACAGCTCCTCCCTGAAGCTCCTTTCTCCTGACATGTTTCCGCTGCTCCATTGAGGGCTCTCCACAGCCACAGCTCCTTCAGGGAATGTTCAGCTGTGTGGGATCCTCCGTGGGCTGCAGTGTGGGGTGTCTCCTCCTCTATGGCCCCTCCTCCCCAACCCTGGGCTATTTCTCAGACTCTTTTCCTCCCTCCTCGTGGCCTCTGTGGCATTTTGCCCTTTACAGGCCCTTCAGGGCCACCTGCATTGCTGATGGGCTCAGCTGTGCCCTGCGGTGGGGCCATGGCAGAGCCGGCTGGAGCCGGCTGTGGCTGGCGCAGGGCAGCCTCAGCCTCTCCTCACAGAGGGGTCCTTGCAGCCAGCACCTGGACGTCCCCCTCCCGCCCTCCCACCCAGTACAAGGCTTGACTAAAACCACTCAAACATTTAGTCGCAAGTGTGAAAAGAGGATAATGGGTGAGCATGTGAGAGCTGTCAGCCCAGGTGTCATGAGGAGCAGCACTGTTGCAGGTCACCACCTCCCTGCCTTCTGCTGTAAGTTAATTTTGAATTATTTTTTTTTTCTTTTCCTTTCTTTTCTTTTGTCAGCTCCTTGATGAGTCTCAGAAATCCCCTTTCTTTGGGACCTAAGTTTAGGAAAGCATGTTTGTTTTTTGCAGCCATGCCTGTGGCTGTGACTATCTTGGGAGGAAAAGTTATCCCAAGTTATCCCTCAAGGGATGCTGCCATTTAACACCCTGATGGGGTCATGGCCATTCCCTCAGGGCTGACCTCAGCTCAGTCCTACCCACCTCCAGCAGCACTGGGCTTGCTGGGGTGGAAGAGTTGAGGCTGGCCAGGGACCAGCTTTCTTCAGTCAGGCCTCGGGAGGTTGGCAGTGAGGGGCTGAGCCAAGCCCAGAACAGCAGCACTGACTGAAAATGGAGAGCTGAAGGTATGTGTGTGTGCTTTGGGAGCCTCACTGATGCTAGTGCCATATTCCCAACAAAAAATGGCTTGATCAGAGAATGTCTCCGTGAATCAAATATGCTTGTCCGTTATTACAAAAGATACACAGTTGAAATAACTCTGGAGCAAATATGGCTGAAAGGTATCAATTAAGGCTTTTAAACTTCAAATTTTAATACAAAATTTTTCTGTGGAAAAAGTTGAACCTTAATTTATTTCATTATCTGTGTGGAATCAAAACTGTCAGATATTTCCTGTTTTTTTTTTTTTTTCCTGGGGAAGATGGTACTGGTGAATGCAAGGATGATGATGTCACAGCTTGTCTAATTAAACTCATCACTACTTCTAATGTTGGATGTAGTCTGGCATCCAGACTGAGTAGTAACAATTTATCATCAGTGTGGGCATTTCCAGTAAAATGGCAAGTCTAATAAACCAAAATTACTTCTTGGCACTGGAACTGCTATACTGAAACTCATTATAGTAGTCATTGATTTCTGTTTTTAAAAACATTTTAGTGTTTGTTTAAAAATCAAAATCATTGGCAGAACAATTCACCTGAAAAATGTTAGGGGTTTTTTTTTTGTTGTTTTGGTTTTTTTTTGGTTTTTTTTTTGTTTTTTTTTTTTGTTTTTTTTTTTCTATGACAATGTGGCAACTGTGGTACACAA
The DNA here is from genome assembly GCA_024605025.1 of Megaceryle maxima. Lineage (NCBI taxonomy): Eukaryota > Metazoa > Chordata > Aves > Coraciiformes > Cerylidae > Megaceryle > Megaceryle maxima. Next base: position 38,067 of record JANHGN010017989.1, read on the forward strand.
AGTTGTGGGTGTGAATGTCTGCAGTGTGGCCCCAGTTCTGCATAGGCCAGGGCAGCAATTCATTTGATAAACCTGAAAAAACCAGGATGCCAATCAAATATAAAGTACTATAACTGGTAACAACTTTCTAGTTTATACTTTTTTGTTTTCTTTACTTGGGTAACTTTATTCTTTCTTAAATACTTTAATCTTTTGAGTGTTCTTGTCTACAAAACAACTTCAGCTTAGATCAAGCATTTGCTTTAGGTTCAGTTGTGATCTTATGCAGTGGGGTAAATAAGGAGTTTTAAACAAAAGCCAGTGTAAAGATGCATAGCAATAAAATCAAGTTTCAGAATGCATGAATATAAATATGCAAACTATAAATTACCATTTCACTGGCTGAAGGAAGCAGAGATTTTATGTTTAAGGTATCAGATTTTTTTTTTAAATGTTATCCAAAAAGGAATAGATGTGTTTAAGGTCTGCTACCATTTGGATGGTTTTGTACTGAGGACCTCAATTCAGCAAACTCCTGCGTCTGCCACTGAGTACCTCAGGGTTTAAGCACACACTGATAGCTAGCAGGTCTCTGGCACCTTAACAGCTCTGCGTCTTAACAACTTGGGATTGCCTTTCTCTCTCTAACATGATGATTGAGTTAACCATACCAAAATTCCTGCTTGACCCTACCTTAACAGATAAATGTGTCTTGTGTGCTACCCAGATGTGATAACAAAAGTACTTTTTCCATGTAAGAGTCTTCTTCCTTCACTGAAAATGGTGTATTCATCCAAAAGCAGTTCTGGAGACAGCTTCTGATTTTTCTTTTTTTGTGCTTTCAGAAACTGATGATAAATGTAGCTGTAAATGCTTTTATTTTGTGATTTTAATGAAAGTAATGGCCTAGGGTACCTATAGTCTCACAAGCTCTGTAACTCCTACTCGCTGATGAGGTGGTTGGAATTTCCCTGGTGGTGCAGGAGTCCTGGGAAGGCAGGATGCTAACGGGATTGCAACAGAAAAAGGACTTTACTGGATTGCTGCAGCGAAATGCTTTTCCTTCTGAAATTATTCACTGAGTGCTGCAGCAGAGATTGAGAGGATCTTACTTATCCAGGTGGACATGGGCAGCAGCTGCTCTACTTTCCAGTTGTGTTTGTGTGGGGGGGTGTGTGCACATTTGGGTTGGCTTCGCAGTCTAACTAGCTGCAGCAGCGAGGAGCACTGAGTCATCTGAAGAGACTTTAAAAATAGAAAGGGAGGGGGAGAAAAATATTGTTCCTAAGTGGTTGTCTGGAATTGCTTCTGGTAGGGGCCAGATTGCAATTACAGATGTGCTGAACGCAGTGTCAGCTCTCCTGACAAATTCAGTATTTGTGCTGCTGTCCACAGTAGCTATTTCAGACAGCTTGAGCCATCATGTGTTTGGCCTGTAAGATTGAGAGGGTGAGTAGAGCTTGCAGATGCTGACTGAGCCTCAGGTTTGTGTTCCTCACGTATGTTCACTCTGATTACTATAATGAGGGGACCAAGTGATTTTAAAATCAGGGCACCATCAATTTGCACTTTTTTCTGCAATCTCTTTATCTCTCTGTAAACTGAGTAAAAATTGAAGCTTATTACTTCTTTCTTTGCAGTTAGGCTATTCAGTCTTTCTTTATATTCTGAGAGAGTAATACTGATCTGAGGACATTATTCTAATTTCAGTATTTTCTATCACATTGTCTAGGTGTTCAATTGTTTCATTAGAGTTTTTTGGACCATTGCTGTGCCTGGAGCAGAGACTTTTATCGAGCTGCTCTGGAAGATGCTTTGTGAATTTAGAGTTGTGCAACATGTACAGATAGGTCTTGCAGACTGTATTGCTTGAATTAGTCAATACTGATACGTATCATCTGCCCAATGTGAATAAAAAGGGTAACTAAAAACCTGAAACCCAGCTTCCTATCAGTGAATGCTCTTAAGTGATTTTCAGGTATGTTAGAGATAAGGAAAGCTGATGCTTTGTAAAAGCCAGTTAGAGAATTTTAACTAACCTTAACTCTGCCAACACTGTTTTTTTGATGTCTCCACTGTGTATTGCTTTATGAGAACCTTGTCTTGCAATTATGATAGATTCATCCATGTCAGAAAAAAAAATGGCTGACTTAATGAAACTTTGTATGTGACTCCCCCCCCCCAAGCAGATTTTAAATATTAATGTGCTTGTGCCAGGAATTCTCTCTGAAAGATCCCTCAACACTGAGTGGACTTTTTGGGCCTCCAGAAAACAATCCTCTAAACCCAGTTCTTCTAGCTTTGAACTGGTTTCTTTGGAGGAGCTATGCATTCAGATTTGGTTTGATCACTGTTTCATTTCCAAACATAGAGTAAATGAGTCAAGATCCTCTGACGTGCACCCTTTCTGGACTCCTTCCTATGTCACTCTTGAAATGGTTTATGCAGGCTGCGCAAGTTACAGAAGAGGATGAGACTGCATTTGGTGTCAAGTCAGTAGTCAGTAACTCACCTGTTGTCACATGAGTTTTTGTTGAGCAATAAATAAATTAGACCAAATGCAGCCTCAGCTGTATTGCAATTGGAAAAAGGGAATGATTGGAGAGGAAATACCCTTCAGAGGTCAAACAGGTCTTTCATCAAAACATTTCTTTTTGAATGCACTCAGAACCTCCAGATGGGATGATGCTGCTTTAGGTGTGAAGGGAAAGATGTGAAATGCAAAGAAGTGGTTTATCTTCGGGGGTGTGGAAAAGGATGAGAAACTAATCTTTCACTGCTTTGTGTTTCATAGGTACAAAATGGATCTCAGGTTAGCTCAGTGCTGACTTGAAATACACTGTGCCTTGGGTGGGTGAGGGCCAGCTGCTGGAGTCTGAGGATACATTCAAGAGTTAAGGAGTTGCAATGACTCTGCACCATCAGGAAGGGGGAGTTTGGCTTCTGGTTCTGTGCTCTCCCTACTTGCTTTGTACCTGCTCTTCTTCTCGCTGCATTGTTTTCTTCATAAAGGCAAAACCAGCACAGGGAAACAAGCAGTGGTCTCTTAATTTAAATTAAACAGTTTGGTGAAGGGTGAAGCTCTGGAGCTGGCAGAGGGAGGAGGATGGATGTGCACAACTGTCATGAGGCAGGGGAAGGTTAGACAGGGTGGAGAGAAATGTTGCACTGCTGTCTGGGGTGATAAATAGCTAAATGAGCTCTACTGCCTGTGAAGCCTTTGCTAAGCACCTAGTGTGTGAGACTCAACATGTCTGAGTGCTATGGAGGAATGAGGAAAGTGTTCTTGTTTCCTTAGGAACTCTAATAAAACGTGGAAATTAAACTTGTACTGACAAAGAAGTAAAAGGCAATTCTAACTTAAAAGTAAGTGTCTGTGAAGCTTAAAACTATGGAAATACTGACTTACTTATCTTTTTGCCTGCCTTTTTTGTTAAGGACCATTTGCAAGTTTCATTGCACTGTTATCCTCAGGTTTGTCATACTTTACAGCCTGGATTGAGTTAAAATCTGTGGTATGCTGAAGCTGAAAATTCAAAGTCCTTCTTCATGAAGTGCCTTACCTAACAAGATCTACCTTTGACATATCATTTATATGTACACAATGATGTCATAGATCATGCTCCAGAAAGGGTCAGGCTGGAGGCAGTAGTTGGAGGCAGATGAGTCTGCCAGCTCTGGTGAATCTCCCCAGTCTACAGACCTGTATTTGGCTCTGGACAAACTCCCAGCAGGTCCAGTGACCCAGAGAATGGGAGTTATTTGAGGAGGGCATGGGGGATGTGACAGTTACTTTGTTAGGGGGTGCTGCATCATTTTTTGGGTGGGAGTGTGGGTGGGACACAGTTAGTTGGGTCCAGTGACTCAGAGAATGTCTTTCTCCTCTCCCTGCAAGCTGCCATCTCATCTGTTAAGTGCAGTGTATGCAGGTGGCCTTTCTACCCTCAAAGGAAACGGGATTGTGGCTGCAGGCCCCTGTGGCTCTGTTGGTGCCACTGTGTTGAGGACATGGGGAAATGGATGGTGAACCTGCCTCAGATCTAGAAGTCTGTGTGTGGGAATTGCAATGAAAGAGTCCATCCAGGAAGACTGGTATTCTGGTTGCTGTTGAGCAGCTCCCCAAATGCAATAGAAGAGCTGATTCTGCTTCTGATCCTGATGAAGATACTTCTTGTCTGCTATTACAGGAGTCAGGTAACTAGTGCTCCAACCAGGAATAGGGAATGGGAATATAAATGACCATGTAGGTTTTTTCTTCCTTGGAAAAAGGTAAACATTAGTGGGATTGATGTTACTCAAGAACCAAGGTACACTTAGTGTGTAATGCAGAATAATGGGGAAATCCAAAGTAAACCTCAAGGCCTTGTAATCTTGAGGAAAAAGAACCTGTGATTTGAGCAAAACCGCACGCTGGGGGCCATGAGGGGGTAGGTGTGAGTACAGTTTTTGGGGTCCAGGACTGGCCCCAAAAATATTTGGATTCAGGGATTTGTCCCTCAGTCATATGGTGGTGTTAAGAGCAGCCACACAATTGTTTGGTTTGGGATTGTGTCATGAGATTATATTTGGGTTGGGGTTGCATTAAGAGATTTTATTGGGGTTAAAGAGGTGGGATGCAATTTCTTTGGGTTAGAACTTGGCTGACCCCCAATTTTTTGGTGTTTGGGCTGGTTACAAAGGTATTGGGAATCAGGGGGATGGCTCCACAGCCATTTAGGGATGGATGGGGATGGCTCCTCAATTATCTGGGGCCAGAGGGAGCAGCCTCAGAAACTTTGGGGTCAGGGTTGTATCCTACTGGGGTCAGCAGGGTGGATCTAACCTGTTGGAGTTGGGGGAAGTGATGCTCCCACAGCTGCTGGGGTTTGGAGACAGTCCCAAAAGTAGATGCAGTATATCTTTGGAAAATGGGCATAAATGGCCTGTCCTCAAAGCCTGTCATTTGTCACCAGAGGACTCCTGGGTTGAGTGGGAGGGAGGGCTTTGTTGTCCTGCAGCACTGATGATGTCATCTTTCTGGTCATTTCCTTGCTCGTGTTACTGAGAAACAGATGCTATATTTTCCCCAGAAGCTTTGCTACATGTGCATTTTGACACTTGCCTGTCTCTAACTATTAATCTGAATCAAGAACACCTTTTAGAGGTAAAACGCAGCTCCTCATACAGTGCCTACTAAATGAGGGCACCTTTGTTAAGAAAGCATTGAAATAGGATCATAGGGCTGCAGAAATGCACAATAAACATACCAAAGCTTGGTGTGATGTGGATGCCTCCGAGAGACAAGTCACACCATTGCAAATATAACATTAAAAAAAATATGCTTGTTATTTCCTTGAGGAAACTTGGTATCAGTTCTCTCCTCATGAATATTCTAATGGACTTATATGGTACAAATACTCTGATTAAATCAGAACGAGCATAATGACTTTATTATAAGATACATTTTTGTTCTATTTAAATTCATCCATCTCTCAGAAATACTCAGTGAAATACTAGAAGGGCACTCACTGGTTGCAAAATAGATTAATTTCAAATTCTAATGGACAGGAATTGATCTAATCATCATTCCAGGATTCTTGCAGAATTAAAAAAATAACCAAAATCCCATCAGAAGTCATATATTTTACTTTTTGGACACTAATAGAAGTCAACTGTGACAAAATAGGGAGAAAAATCTTTTCCCTTGCTCTGATTTTAAGATATTTATCTACATATGAATTGTCTACGTGAAAAAAAAAAATCAGCTCCTTCCTTGTGATAAAGCTGTGCTCTCCCTATTCCTATCTTTAGAGTAGTTTTCTCTAGTTAGATAGAAAAACCAAGCCATGGTAGAAGCTATGTAATTCCAGCTGAAGTTAGATTGAATGGGAGGCTGCTGCTTGTCTTGGATGAACACAGAATTTCAGAGCACGAAGACTAGTTTGTGCCCCGGGCCAGGAGTTCACCAGGGAACCCTTATGGCTTGAGTTTCAGTCCCTGGGCCTGTGACTGTTACTGAAGTACTCTCTGAATGGGAAATGTGTGGCAGATGTCTGTGAAGGTGAGGCCAGGAGAAATTTCTGTCTGTGGAGAAGTGCCTCAAAATGTGCAGTGAACCACATGAAGGGCTGGTACTGTGGGCACAGCTCCTCTGCTGGTGGCAAGCTGGAGGGACAATGTACCTCTTACATTTCTTCTGTGTGGTACATATGGGAAATCCTCTCCAGTAGGTTTGGCTTTGATCATGTGATCTTAATCCATATTGCTAAATTTTAATTGTCTTCAGTGATCTTCACTCTGTTTTCAAAGGAGTTCTCTGTTACTATACACAATATCTGAGATGTTTGGAAACCTTTCCTTCCTTCCCTGACGTCTGGCCTGTCTCATCCTCAAGACACCTCATCTTGTTTTCCCAACCCCAAAATATTTTACATTCTTGTGAAGTTGGTCTTGGCTCCCTCAAATCCTTTCCTCCTACCAGTTAAAGTATCCCAGGGAAATTACTGCGCCTTTTCAAATACTTCCTTGTTGCCTACAACCCACTCTAGGCAGGGACACCACAAGCTCAGGTACCAGTAGGTCCTTCCCACTCCTGGCAAAGTGCTCCTAACCTCCCAGGTTAATGATCACTAGTGGACCTACCTCACCCTGCAGACAGGTTGCAGAGGGGCCTCCTGGTGACCCAGCTCCTCCTGGGAGACATCCAAGCTTGGATCAACAAGCCAATCTGGGGTGAAGGGGGAGATCTCCAGCACATACATGCTTAAAATTGGATCGGGAATGCAAGTTGTGTTCTCCTCTATCCCTTCAGTGGCAATCATGAATGAGGAAATTAATAGGAAAAGAAAACAGGTCAACTCATGGCTCTGGGACTGGTGTTATCATCAGGGCTTTGGGTTCTTTTGATGGTGGGCTGCTATATGAGACGCCTGGCCTGCTGGTGGCAGGTGGGATGCACCTGTCCCAGAGTGGGGAAAAGGATTTTGGGGCAGGAGTTGG